>JAJSOF020000035.1:24977385-25052385 GCA_025594305.2 Periplaneta americana
CAAAAACAATGAATTAAGGACCGAGCGAGTTGGCTCATACAATAGCGTTGAGACTCGCATTCGGGAGGTCCCCGGTTCAATTCCCGTGACCGGCCAATCTGACTGGGGTTTTTCATGGTTTTCTCAGTCATGAAGGCAAATGCCGGACTGGAAATTTACATGCCATGATTCATCACCGCCTCAGTCACTAATATCATAAACATTAATCAAAATCTAAAATCAGTTACATGGAAACAAGCTATCTATAACACACAATGGAAACAGGAACTCAACAATAGTAACAACAGCCTACAGATATACCTACAGTTTCTAAACACGCGATATGACCACAGATGTTAAAACGTGTGTAAATAAATTTACTGGCATATAAAAGAACTCCTGCGGGACAAAATTCCGGCACAACGGCGACGTTGATATAACCTCGGCAGTTGCGAGCGTCGTTAAATAAAACATATTATTAACATCATTCATGTTACAGTCTTCGTATAGAGGTGATTATAAACAGTGGTAAAATCATAACATATATTCAAAATTTTCTTTTTAATTCAAATAGGCCTACTTAGCTGTTTTAAGATCAAGAAATTTAGCAAGTCCCATTTTCGTGACATCAGTATTTTAGAATGAAATCTTGACATTCCTTGTGTAACGTGAAAGTGACGTTAAGTAAGGAGTTATGCTTACTAATTGAAGCCAGGAAATTTGTAGTGATTCAAATAATTTTGTACGCATTTTCACTTCTCTTTCTTCTTCTTGTTCTTCTTTATAGAAAGATGTAATGTAATACAACATAAAACAAATTTTAATGTGTACGTAAATCTGCATTTTCGTAGGGTAATAGATTCGAGATAAAGCCTTTTAGTATTAAAAGCACCAAATTTCGTGGTACCTCCTTAAAATTGGTAAACCGCGCATGTTCCATGACGCATGGAGTGTTTCACAAAGTTGGCAGCCTCTACGTTAGGTTGATCAGCCTGGAGGCATTGCCTGAGTGACAGACTGTCAGCCGCCATGACAACAAGAAAAAAATATGACGAACGTATCTCACGTAGTCAGAAATGCATGACGGCAATGAAAAACAAGTGAGCACCGGAATGTACCTCAGATCGCCATTTTATTCCAATGCAGTCTTGGTTAATTTATTGTTCTTTTAAAAATGTAGATTTATAAAATGAATTCACATATAAGCACTGAAAAACTATTTATTCTCATGTTCATGTTCGTAGTATTTAGTAGTATTTATTTATTTAACCTGGTAGAGATAAGGCCGTCAGGCCTTCTCTGCCCCTCTACCAGGGAATTACAACTATAACATGAACAATAACATTACAATTAATATTAAATTTACAATTACAATTACAATAAAAATTAAAGTACGACAAGAATACCTGATTAATGAAAGCTAGACATTTTATCATAGAAGTTAAGAACAAAGAATATTTTTGTATTTACTAAATTACGAATTAAACCTACAATAACAAAATTCTATAGTGATGAAATTACCGGATATTGAAATATTTTGTGATAGATTAAGAGAACTATTTACATTTCATGTTCGTAGGCCTATGTAAAGAACTTAATACTATTTACTACTTAAGGGGACATTTCTGTGAGTTTTAAAACTTCTACAATTTTCATCCAAAATTTATGAATTTTAAACTACATAAATATACCTAAAATACTATCATCTGTACAAAATTTTGTGCCATTAGGGCTAATAGTTTCGAAATGATATTTTTTAAATGTATTTTATATTGACGTCACTAAAAAGGCTCTTGCGTCACAATTTTCACAATTTTTAATTCATATTAGCTCAAGAGCTTGAAAATAGTCATGGGAACATAAATTAATTAGCTTTTTGAGCTCGGTCTAAATAGAGAGCCACAATAAATTTTTAAAACGATTTTCTTAATTTTTCACTATTATTTCACCATAGTGTTCCCTTAAATCAACTGTTCCATACGATATAACAAAATATTAAGAATGTTTTGCATTACTTTCATTTCAAGTGAAGTTATATTTTTTGTGTGGTATTGCGTATTATGCAACAATAATTTTAAATATTGTGTTAACATTTTCATGTCATTAAAGAGTTTTCGCTACACTGTTTTTCGTTTACGGTAAACTGTAAAATGAGGCGTTCAGAAGTCAACATGATTAACTCCACTTTTGGTTATTCCAGATTTTATAAGTTGACCATATTTTCAGTGGTCAATGTGATTAACTCCATATTTCAGTAAAAAGCCCACAGAATGCAGTACTGTTCTTGACTACATCACATAATTAATTGTGTGTATTTAACTTTAACCTTGAATATCTCAAAATCTTTGGAAAAGGAGTTAATCACGTTGACTTCTAAACGCCTCCAATCACATGATCGATGTTCTACGCATGCGTAACATTATCGTTACCAGAAATCGTAGTACAGTGATACCACAGTCTAGTATATACAGTTACGAAGCTTGAGTTGTTGAGGGTACTAGGAACAATAGACTGTGCCGGTACTATTTCGCATTGTCTGAGATGAAGCGATAGTAGCGATCCTAGTGGTTAGCAACTATCTATGGATGCATATTCCCTACGTATTGAGCTTCGTCACTGTATATACTAGACTGTGGTGATACGACAATCCCATTCGTTCATCGTGAAGCTTTGTCGAGAACAGAATGGAGCAGGAAAGGCTATGTTTCAACATTAATGATTACTTAATATTAATGCGTGAAGTAATTGCAACTAATCCATATGAAAACTTGAATCTGTGGAAAGATATTCATGAGAAAACAGTGACTGCAATTGGAAAATATTTCTCCTGCGAGCCACAAAACAGCATATGTATCATCTTATGAAATTATGACGGAAATCTGACACTGCAAATATACGAAAGTATAAATGTAAAATATAACTCGGAATATAACATTTATATTGATTTCACGTGTTAAATACTAGATTACGGTGCCTTGTTGACTAGTTTCAGCCTGTGGCCTAACCTAGTATGTAACACGAGAAAGCAATATAAACTTTATATTCCGAGTGATATAATGTTAAAAGTTGTGTAATCAAGATGTAAAATATAAAATCAAAATATTTTCTTCATTAAAGATAAAATTAATGCAACGTAGAAAGCAACTTCAAATCAATTCAACAATAGTCTTAGCTTATCACAGTCTATTACAAGGATGCAGAACTAGGGAAGAGAGGAGTGGAAGCATGGGTAAAGAGTTTGTTCCCCGTCCACAATCCCCTGATCTTGAATTACGTATCTGTGACGTCCGCAAGCACAATGAATACATATTTCCTCTCCCCCCACTATATCCAATGACGTGTGGGGGTGAAAGGAAGGGATGAGTCACGTGTTCCGGCTTGTAACGTGTGCCACAATTGTAGCACAGTTTTGCATCCCTGGTCTATTAGGTGTAATATAATTATGACATGAATAAACATGCATAATTATTAGAGATGGTAGATTTTCGCAACCACGATAAATGCGAAGTGTGCCCGAATGCTGCCAAAGTAAATTTATACTGGTGACAGACTACAGTCACTAATAGCGATTATCGACCTAATCGCAATCGGGTTTGTAGTGTGTCACGGTCCCGATCGCGATCAGGAGCCAAATCCTGTATCCAGAACAAGATAATCGCGCTGATGCACGGCCCAGTGGACGAAAGTAACATTTTAGTAATCTTTGGTTTTGAATCACCTTGATTTATATTATTTAGGACGTCGTGACAGTTTCTGCTGTGGAATTTTGTTACCCCTTCCATTGTATTATATGAAATAGAAACGAAAATGAGAGGCTAGCAAATGAATTTGGCTACTATTAGACGTAGTGGAGAAATTTAATGCAGATGTGAGAAAAGTAAAAAGAAATGTAGGCCTATTAACAAATAACGAATTATACAGAGAGAGAGAGCAATAGAAGGCTGTTGAAAGATGTTTCATTTCAATAAATAATGGATTACAAACTGGAACTAGTTTCTTTTTCAGATTTGCAATTTCAGTCTCCATTACGACGCTATCGTTGAGGTTAGGGTTGATTTTAAAAATATGTTTTATTACAGAAGAATATAAATTTTTGGCAATATGATATAAATTTTATAGTTTATAAAATCTCTTTTCAAAATAATATAAATAGTAATGATATAAATTGTATCAGTTTACATTGTAAAGCATATAACAATTTTAACAAATAAATTCCCATATCAAGCTGCAAGAAACAACAACAAAAACAAAAAAGAAAAAGAAACAATGAACAAACATCAAAAGAAAGTATGAACTTTAGGTGTTGTCCAGGAGGGAAACAAACATATACGTATGTACATAGAGAAAATTGTTTCCTCTATGGTAATTCAGCTGTTGACCAGACGGGACCTAATGTGTCACCGCATTTTCGGTAATCGCGATCGGACCTGCTAATCGCGATTAGTACTGTAGTCTGTTACCAGTATAATTTGATGTTTTAAAGCATGTTAAGTTTTTTACCGTAGTTTTTAATCCGCGATAAATTAACGCATAAATAAATAAATAAATAAATAAATAAATAAATAAATAAATAAATAAATAAATAAATAAATAAATAAATAAATAAATAAATAAATAAATAAATAAATAAATAAATAAATAAATAAATAAATAAATAAATAAATAAATAAATAAATAGTTCAAGTTGTTGTAGTAGGTACTCGTATATTTCTAACTTAATATCTGATTACTTGATAAATACATCTTAGTAATAGCGGTCCACACCTGTGGAGTAACGGTCAGCGCGTCTGGCCGCGAAACCAGGTGGCCCGGGTTCGAATCCCGGTCGGGGCAAGTTACCTGGTTGAGGTTTTTTCTGGGGTTTTCCTCAACCCAATACGAGCAAATGCTGGGTAACTTTCGGTGCTGGACCCCGGACTCATTTCACCGGCATTATCACCTTCATTTCATTCAGACGCTAAATAACCTAGATGTTGATAAAGCGTCGTAAAATAACCCAATAAAAAAAAAGTAATAGCGTAATGGGTCACAACTTTAATAAAATGCTCTAAAAATTTAATAACGCTTTGATTTTTACAGTTCTTTTACCGGAAAAGCGAAACAACAGAATCACCAAGTGCGAAACAATTGCCTGCGATAGCAGCGCTTCTGTTTGCAGAGGGTGCCACCGTACGTGAAGATATTTGAACGGGGCCGCGCGATTAGTATTCCGGGCCGCGAGGGATGATCCAAGCGACCGTGCATTATTCAGTGCCCGCCATCGCTCTTTTGACGCCGGGCCAAGCCGTGAGTCAGCGGGGTCAACAACTCATGTCCCACACCTGACGGACATGACATGATGTCCAACGGTTCACGGTGTAACATAATTAAATACATTGTCCTTGTCAATATCGTCGGTCCTTTACAAGGCCTCCGGGTACGACATATGAGCCATTGTTGTCACGTATGAATTGAGTGCATTGGAAAACAATACACAAACGTCTAAAATCACACGGGAATAGAAACAAAAATAACGTTTTACGAAATAATTATTGCAGGACGAGAATTCACACAGTCTAGTATATACAGTCACGAAACTTGAGTTGTGAGGGTGCTAGGAACAATAGACTGTGCCGGTACTATTTCGCATTGTCTGTAATGAGGCGATATTAGCGATCCTAGTTGTTAGCAACTATCTATGTATGCATATTTACTACGTATTGAGCTTCGTGACTGTATATACTAGACTGTGAATTCACTTTGGAATGCAAGCTGAAATAAAACAGAATCTACTTTGAGGATTTACTGAAGAACTATTTTCAGAACAAGGAAATGGCGATAGTAGGAGGAAGAAGAACAAAGTACGTAAGACGTAAAATTTACTGATTGGCGTTGTTATTAGAAGGGAAGATGATACTAAGGGATATGCTACTGGAGCTAAATGACAGCTGTGAGCAGTATGGGATAAAGATAAATGCAAATAAGAGGAAGACCATGGTTATCGGAAGAAAAATAAAGGTAAAATGCGAATTCTAAATGAGGCAGCAGAACAAGTGGACAGCTACAAATACTTTGGGGAGTACTATAAGCAGTAACATGAGCTGCTGTCAAGAAGTGAAAAGGAGGAAAGCAATGGCCAAGGAAGTTTTTAATAGAAAAAGGAGCATCTTCTGCGGACCTCCGAATAAAGAACTAAGACAGATGGCGAAGTGCATCAACATCGGTTAAAAACGCAGTAATCATAGATTACGAAACGACGGTTAAACAGTAACGGTGGTTAAAATGTAATTTCTGTGCATCATTCATAATCACCGATTACTTAAACATGGTTAACTGACACCTCATTTAACCAGAGTAAAGTCTATGATGGTACACTGTTTCTACAAAATGACAAAAGGAAAGCATCCATACCGCTGCAAAGATAATAGTCAACGTCTAAAAACGACTGCGCTCACTCCGTTCTACATCGAAATGAACATGTCCTACATTTTCGCATTGCATTTGTTTGCCTTTGGGCGCTGTTATATTTGCGAGTTGCATTTCTTTGTTTTTCAGTGCTGTTAGGTTAAAATCGTACAAAATAGAAAATTGAATGCAAAAATGATTATATTCCAATATGAGGTTAAAGTATCGATAGACTTACTTACTATATTTAAATATATTATATAAAAAAAGAAGGAATATCCACAAAGGAAAAGGATGGAGAAGATTAGTAGGAATGTGTGTACGATCCAGGACCTCATTTACACCAGGTTACTGTTCATTATCCTAAGATCCATCCATAACTTCTCTTTGTTCAGCCAGTGACATAGAGAAAAAGATATTCAAGTATTCCCTCTTAAAATATAGAAAATAAGTTACATAGAATCGTAACATAAGCAGCCGATCAATAGAAGAAATATGATTGTTTTTGTGTTATTTCAAGTGAGCCATTTGTAGATTTTGATAAACGACATCCTCCTGAAATTTTCTGTCTCGTAAGAATTCTCTCTTTCCACTAAAGAAACTTCACACTCACGCTCTAGGCCTATCCAAGTAATTCAAGTACTGTACAATAATAATCGTCTTCGAAATAAACATCTGTGGCTGTGGCCGCCATTTTGCTTTACTTACTCTACTAATCACTGATTATCTCCTTTAACCGCTCGAATATGGCCGGTTAGAGATTACTGTGGTTAACCTTCTATTTAAGTCGTAACCGAGGTCGATCCACCATAAAAATGCTTAACCAGGGGTTAGGTGACAATTTTAACTAGTGGTTACACTAACCGACGTTGATGCACGCGGGCAAGAGACTAGTGAAGTGCTTTGTGTGAAGCGGCTTTTTCTTTTGTTAAGTTTTATTTATACACGCTTTAACATATTCTGTGGTCATATCATGTGTTAGGATCTGTGGGTATACCAGTAAGTCATGTTTACTATTGTTGAATTCCTGTTTCTATTGCGAATTGTACATGGCTTGTGTTTAACTGATTTTCGATTTTGATTAATGTTTATGATATTGGTGATTTAGGTGTTGATGAACCATGGTACATAAATTTCTAACTCCGCATTTGCCTTTTGTGACTGAGGGAATCCATGAACCCGGGACTTCCGAAAGCAAGTCTCAAACACACCGTACACGAGCTGGCTCTTACGGAAGTGGCTAGAAACATTTTTGTTTTATAAATTTATTTTGTACTCACTAGCTAGCTAGTTAAATAAATAAATAAATAAATAAATAAATAAATAAATAAATAAATAAATAAATAAATAAATAAGTAAATAAATAAATAAATAAGTAAATAAATAAATAAATAAATAAATAAAACGCTACCGTCTGAGCTAACTCGCTCGGTCAAGTGTGGCATTATATGGGGCAGGAAATGGACATTACGACGAAGTGAAGAGAAACGACTGGAAGCATTTGAAATGTGGATATGGAGAAGAATGGATCGTGTGAAATGAACAGACAAAATAAGAAATGAAGCTGTGTTGGAAAGAGTGGACGAAGAAAGAATGATGCTGAAACTGATCAGGAAGAGAAAAAAAATTGGCTCGGTTACTGGCTAAGAAGAAACTGCCTACTGAACGATGCACTCGAAAGAATGGTGAACAGGAGAAGAGTTCGGGGCAGAAGAAGATATCAGATGATAAATAATATTAAGATATATGGATCATATGAGGAGACTAAGAGGAAGGAGGAAAAGAAGGAAAGAATTTTTTAGAAAATGCTTGGTTTATAGTGAATGACTTACCAATCGTCAGAAAAAATATGAATGAATGTGTACCTCGTGTTAAATTTTGAATGCGAACTTTCGGTACTTGTTGTTACGCTTAAGAATATATAGGTTTGTTTGCCGAGCTTTTTTTCTGCTTTAGTTATATTTTGGTATTTTCGAAAGTCAGGTATTCGCACTTAATGTTTTAATTTTAAAAATCATGTCCGTTTTTAAAATCGTGTATTACTTCTCACATGAATGGGGAAATATTGAATTTACGTGTTAACAATAATTCTGAATAGGTTTCGCTGGAATTGTGGCCAGTTGGCCAGACATTCATTCACGCAATCTGCGGAAGTAAGTTTCAAGAATAAATACATTTCTAATACTCTGTTATAACACCGTTTCGCCCGTAAGATATTTTATGAATGAATGAATAAATTAATAAATGAAAAAATGAATAGACAGACAGACAGACAGATAGATAGATAGATAGATAGATAGATAGATAGATAGATAGATAGATAGATAGATAGATAGATAGATAGATAGATAGATAGATAGATAGACAGATAGATAGATAGATACATAGATAGGTAGGTAGGTAGGTAGGTAGATAGATAGATAGATAGACAGATAGACAGACAGGTAGGTAGGTAGATAGATAGGTAGGTAGGTAGGTAGGTAGGTAGATAGATAGATAGATAGATAGATAGATAGATAGATAGATAGATAGATAGATAGATAGATAGACAGACAGACAGACAGACAGACAGACAGATAGATAGATAGATAGATAGATAGATAGATAGATAGATAGATAGATAGATAGATAGATAGATAGATAGATAGATAGATAGATAGATAGATAGATAGATAGATAGATAGATAGACAGGTAGACAGATACTAGATGGATAGAGGGACGGACGGACGGACGGACGGACGGACAGACAGACAGACAGACAGACAGACAGACAGACAGACAGACAGACAGACAGACAGACAGACAGACAGACAGACAGATAGATAGATAGATAGATAGATAGATAGATAGATAGATAGATAGATAGATAGATAGATAGATAGATAGATAGATAGATAGATGCAGTTTGATTGTAATAATAACAAGGATGACATATTTTATTTCTTGTTCTTAATATACAGATCTACATTCATTATTTTGTACACAAAACAAAATAATAACATTAACAACAAATAAACATGGGCTACATCGTTTATCTATGCCTTGAAATTTTAACAAATACCTTACTATAATAATATCGGACAGCTAGCAGTTCTGCGTGCGAACGACGCTGGTGCTACTACCTAGGCGGCCGGTGTGGCGATACTCGCGAAATAAGCTGTAATCAACTGCAATGTATATTGTTGCTGGGCTAGTTAGTAGTTTTATTAATTAGTGCTGTGTTAAAATGTCAGGAGGTATAATATGTGCTGTTTATAATTGCTACAAAATTACAGCATTACAAAATGCTCCAAATCGTACTTTCGATTTCCGAGAGATCATAAAACGTGAGTCAACAAAATTCTTTATTAGGCCTAATGCCTTTGTCTCTGTGTTGATAGAAGAATAAAAATTATTTTTTTATTTAGGCCTAATAAATGAATAGAAGTTAAAATGTATTGGAAATTTTAAGGTTTTATCAAATTAAGTTTCATTGTGGTCCACTTGCCTTTACTAATTATTACAAGCATTAGATTACTACCAATTTTATCTTTGCAGTTGTCAGCAATGCGTATATACAGTAAAGCAATATTTCTTATAATATGCAGTTTTGATATAAAATAAAGTTACATTAAATACTATTCAACAATTCTTAAGTGTCTCCTCCGGCTTTCCAATATTATTCCACATTAGTATCTCACGTTTTAAACAATAATCCGATTCCTGCTATGTTAATATTTGTATTTATGGACGTAATTCCACGCTGCTCCGCTAGATGTCAGGTCCCCGATATTTTGCACTTACGTCAATGCTGCTAGTATACAGCTGTCCGGTATTTTAGTAAAACTAGTGGCTTGTGCAGCAAATACTGCAAACTAAGTTCATTAGACGTTCAAATAAAAATTTTTTCAGATTTATTTTCAATGAAGAATACTTGTCTTTTTGATAGTTATTTGCTTCCATAATAATGAAACATACTCCCTCTGAATGGATTTTTTAGGCCAAATACTTTTTCTTGAACCTATCCAACTTCAGTTTTTGAGTTTCAACGCGAAAACGCAAGTATCAATGTCTGGACGATAGCAGTAGCTATTTCAGGTCATTGTGGATTGTAGGCAAAAGTTAAAAAAATGTCAGGTATGCTAAGCTTTCGAACAATAGCATTTTCGTATAGCTGCTGCATGTAGTACTTAAAATGTAGAGCGTAAAATCATTTTATCCTACTAAGAGATCTTGCTGAAATGATCTGGAGACTACAAAAATTTCTAGGCCTCTTATTTTATCAGTAAGTAATACCCTTTTATCTTTCCTTAGGAATTGTAATTTTTGCGCTCTCTCGAGCCAATACTGAAGACAATGACATATTAATATCTACACTACACCGCCATTAAGTATATGAAAAAGACCCAACCCCACTGGGTTAATAAGTATAAAAATATTTGATTTTTAATAACAATATTA
This sequence comes from Periplaneta americana, assembly GCA_025594305.2. NCBI lineage: Eukaryota > Metazoa > Arthropoda > Insecta > Blattodea > Blattidae > Periplaneta > Periplaneta americana. Next base: position 24,988,190 of record JAJSOF020000035.1, read on the forward strand.
TTATCTTACTTAAGTTTTGTAGTTATATATAGCAGCCACTCAGTAAATTATAGAAATGAAGATCTAAATTCTCTACATTTACTTACATAACCACAAAACGTTTCACTTTCATGTCATCAATATAGCATCAATATTATGTACAATTAATGAAAAATAGATGCATCATGATATTAACTACAATAATATTTAATTTCTAATGGTAATAATGTCATCAAACCACCTCAAGTTTCGTAGATTTGAATATCCAATACACAGCTGTACTCAGAAAATTATACACTGCAGAATCAGTTTTTAATAACAAATTGAATTGAGCTCTAAATATGTCGGCAATCCTGCAGGTCATGGCCTTAGTGTAATAGCCTACTGTTTATTGTAGTGTGTGTTTTGTTCTGAAATTCAATCAAGTCGGCCGTGAATGCAATTAATTAGTTCTCAAAACTGACGAAAGATGGATTTTGGAAAAAGGAAAATGATGTAGGAAAATTGACATTTCACTGAAAACTACTACTTTTCCGAAAAACTTTGGGTTCCAGGCTTCAAAATGAGGGGCCATTTATTAAAATCCGTTCAGTCGTTTTCCCGTAATTTCCATTACCAGTTCAAATTATATATATAGATATTTGATTTTAACTCGCTCCATGATGACCTCATGGATACAGTATATAGAAACAAGTGCCAATTCAGAATTGAACACGGGTATTAGAACTTAGATGCAGTTCATTTATATTTGTATGATTTGAGGCTTTCTCGGCGTTGGTTCGCTAATATGTTTTCGCGGGATATCAGCCGAGTTAAGATTTTGGAATGCTCCAAGCTTTCGACTGCTATCTCTGCAGCCATCTTCAGGGAAGTGATGTCCGAACAGAAAGTCGAAAGTTTATATAGATGTTAGGCTGTCTCAGGTGAAACGGGATTGGTTGGCGGATCGGCCAATCCGGGGCCGGGAATTGTCATCGCTCGTAAGCTCCGCCCCTCCCGGGATTCCTGCGTGAAGTTTGGCGGGCGGCGAGCCCTGTTCCGCCGGTTGGAATCGGTTGCCGTCCTCGGTCCGTGATCTTCATGACCTTGATTGTAAGAGGGCCTGAGTTGGTCTAAGGCCGGTGTCCATGCCTGACTGAGCTGGAGTCCACTGTCTCTGTTAAAGTTGTTTTTCTCCAGCTTGATCTCTATGGCCTCCTTGATTGTACGATCCCAGTAGTGGCTTGATTTGTTAATGACCTTGGTGTGGTCAAACAGTATTTTATGCTCCTTTTCTATGCTGTGTTGCGCCACTGCAGATTTTTCCAGGTAATACAGCCTCAGGTTCCTCTTATGTTCTTTGATTCTGTCTTCTATTGTGCGGCCAGTCTGCCCTATGTATACTTCGCCACACTCGCATGGAATCTTGTAAATCCCTGGAGTCCTTAAGCCCTGACTGTCTTTAACCTGACGTAGATGACTCCGGATTTTGCTCTGTGGCTTATGGATGGTTTTGATATTTACCTTCTGGAGGATTCTGCTTATTTTGTGTGACACGCTCCCGCAGAATGGAATGAAAGCTTTCTTTGTCGGTTCTTGCTTGCTGTCTAAGTCTATTGTGTTACATCTCGTGGTAACTTGTTTGAGGGCTTTGTTGATGTCTCTCCGGCTGTAGTTGTTTTGTTGTAGTGTTCTACGAAGATGGTCCATTTCTGCAGGCAAGTTGTTGATATCGGAAATGACTATGGCGCGATGTAGTAGACCAGTCAGGACGGACTTCTTCTGCGAAGGGTGGTGGAGGCTGAGTGCATTCAGGTACAGATCTGTGTGCGTCGGCTTTCTATACACTCCATGTCCGAGAGTACCATCTGCTTTCCTGTGTATGTGGATATCCAGGAACGGCAGTGAGCCCTCTGACTCCACCTCCATGGTGAACTGGATATTCGCGTGGATGCTGTTGAGATGTTGTAGGAACTCTTGTAGCTTGTCTTGTCCGTGCGGCCAGACCACGAAGGTGTCGTCTACGTAGCGGAAGAAGTGGCTCGGCTTGTGTGTGGCTGAGTCTAGGGCCTGGTGTTCGAAGTGCTGCATGTAAAAGTTAGCAATAGCAGGATTTACGGGCTCCCCAAGATCCACAAACAAGGGCTACCATTACGACCCATTGTTAGCACCATCGGGTCGTCCACATACCACCTGGCCAAGCATCTAACCAACATGCTCCAACCCCTGATTGGAACGTGTGAACATCGTGTGAAAAACTCTACAGAATTTGTTAGAATTCTGGAGAACATCAGAGTGGTCCCATCAGATCTACTAGTGAGCTTCGATGTAATTTCACTCTTCACAAAGGTTCTTTACCACGTTGTGACGATAAAAGAGGCTCTTGAACTGGTAGCGGAACAATTCCCGTTTGATATCCTACAACTCTTCCGACTGGCCTTTACTACTACTTACTTCACGTACAACAGTGAGTTCTACGAACAAACCGACGGCGTGGCAATGGGCTCCCCGCTGTCACCTGCTATTGCTAACTTTTACATGCAGCACTTCGAACACCAGGCCCTAGACTCAGCCACACACAAGCCGAGCCACTTCTTCCGCTACGTAGACGACACCTTCGTGGTCTGGCCGCACGGACAAGACAAGCTACAAGAGTTCCTACAACATCTCAACAGCATCCACGCGAATATCCAGTTCACCATGGAGGTGGAGTCAGAGGGCTCACTGCCGTTCCTGGATATCCACATACACAGGAAAGCAGATGGTACTCTCGGACATGGAGTGTATAGAAAGCCGACGCACACAGATCTGTACCTGAATGCACTCAGCCTCCACCACCCTTCGCAGAAGAAGTCCGTCCTGACTGGTCTACTACATCGCGCCATAGTCATTTCCGATATCAACAACTTGCCTGCAGAAATGGACCATCTTCGTAGAACACTACAACAAAACAACTACAGCCGGAGAGACATCAACAAAGCCCTCAAACAAGTTACCACGAGATGTAACACAATAGACTTAGACAGCAAGCAAGAACCGACAAAGAAAGCTTTCATTCCATTCTGCGGGAGCGTGTCACACAAAATAAGCAGAATCCTCCAGAAGGTAAATATCAAAACCATCCATAAGCCACAGAGCAAAATCCGGAGTCATCTACGTCAGGTTAAAGACAGTCAGGGCTTAAGGACTCAGGGATTTACAAGATTCCATGCGAGTGTGGCGAAGTATACATAGGGCAGACTGGCGCACAATAGAAGACAGAATCAAAGAACATAAGAGGAACCTGAGGCTGTATTACCGGAAAAATCTGCAGTGGCGCAACACAGCATAGAAAAGGAGCATAAAATACTGTTTGACCACACCAAGGTCATTAACAAATCAAGCCACTACTGGGATCGTACAATCAAGGAGGCCATAGAGATCAAGCTGGAGAAAAACAACTTTAACAGAGACAGTGGACTCCAGCTCAGTCAGGCATGGACACCGGCCTTAGACCAACTCAGGCCCTCTTACAATCAAGGTCATGAAGATCACGGACCGAGGACGGCAACCGATTCCAACCGGCGGAACAGGGCTCGCCGCCCGCCAAACTTCACGCAGGAATCCCGGGAGGGGCGGAGCTTACGAGCGATGACAATTCCCGGCCCCGGATTGGCCGATCCGCCAACCAATCCCGTTTCACCTGAGACAGCCTAACATCTATATAAACTTTCGACTTTCTGTTCGGACATCACTTCCCTGAAGATGGCTGCAGAGATAGCAGTCGAAAGCTTGGAGCATTCCAAAATCTTAACTCGGCTGATATCCCGCGAAAACATATTAGTCATTTATATTTATTTGTGATTCTCAGATTCTCGATCAGTGGTGGCTGGTGTTAAATATTTATGGGTGTGCACTCTTATACAAAATTGTCAACTTTGATAAGTTCTTAATACCGCAGCATACAAATGGAAGTTCTTTGTCGCTATTTCAGTCGCATTATTTCATTCCAAGGAGACACTATCAGTCTATTTAAAAATAACTTTATGAAATACACAATTTTGGGCACAAATCTACGTATCACATCACATTAGAAATACTTTTCTGTGAATAAAGTCAATTCTCCTGTTCTTTTTTTTTGTAAATTTGTTAATTACTTTTTCATTAAAGTTTTGAATCGATCGTACAAGTTGTTTTCCAATTGACAATATTGTTAGTCTGTTAGTCTTTCTTGTGACGTGTTGCGGTAAAGGTTTTTAATCCTTTTTAATGAAGAAAAACATCTCTCTGCTTCACTAGTGGTCATAGGTGTGGTAGTCAATACTTCTATCAGGTAGGCAAAGAAGCGTCTCTTGGCTCACTGAGATGATTTTGTTATTTAAATGTTTCGTAAGTTTACTTCGTTCTATTGCTCATTATAGAGATTTTCGTCACAAATTATTCACGCAGGGTAAGGATGGTCCTCATTATACGATGCAAATCTATATGACAAATAACTCTCTAAATATGCCTTCGTATTTAAAAACGACTGAACGTTTTCCTTTGTCACCAATTTGAACTTCAGGGTTCGACAGAAAATTCAACATTCAAATTAAAACAAAATAAAAAGCGATGGTTATCTTTTGACTATCCTCCAGTTTGTGTTTACTTGTAACAAATTATTTAAATGTGGCAATCACAAAAATGACTATTTAAAAGATGACACAAACTTTCTCATACTTTCATGCGTTTCGTAAGAATTTAGATCCCTTATCACGTTGTGACGATATTAGGCCTACTGTTTACTGTATAGTCTATTTTCTTAGACTGTTATTCAAAGTGCATTCATAAATAGAGACCGAATGTTCACGCGTTAAAATGTAGAAAAAGACAGGCAAAAAGGAACTTAAAATATGTAATATAAGCAGTAAAGAAAGGCATTTATGTTTTTAAGGGTTTAGGTACAGATTAAGCAGTAAAATGTTGAAATTATTCAACATTTTTTTCCTCCATTACTGTATCTTGTACAATAATGAGAATTAGTATCTGTAAAACACTGTCTTTCTGCTGTATGAAAAAAAAAATTTTTAAGATTAAAAAAAATTATTTACATTTTTTTTTCAAAATTCAGTTCACTGTGCAATGATGAAGCGTTTCCGACATAACTCAAAAACTATCCAACATTCTGTGGTGAAATTTTGTGTGTGTATTTATGCATGTCGTATCTACAATATGATGCAAGATCACTTCTCTACCTCTGCTAGATTGTCTGATAAAAATAAATTCATATTAAAAAATAGTGAAATATCAGTATTTTCTTCTAACACAAAATAAAACAAATATTATTTATTAAGAAATGTAGTTGAAAGAGCATGATATTTTAAACATGAATTTCAACAATAAAATAAAAGAGAGAGAACATGAAAGAGTTAAGTTTATGCGCTATGAGGGAAACGCTTCATCACTGCACAGTAAACTACCACCATTTTGAATTTTGAAAAAAAAATTTCAATCATAAAAATATTTGTTTCATATGGCAGAAGGACATTGTTTTACACTTACCAATTTTCATTATTGTACAAAATATAGTAATGGAGGGAAAAAATTTTGAATATTTCCAAAACTTTTACTACTGTAAGCTGTACCTAACCCCTTAAAAACCAATATTAGTTGCAAAGAAAAATCACATTTAATTTGCACCCAAAGAAGATTAACTTTCGTTTTCTGAATACCACACAAAACCAATGGTTCACATACGTGTAAGAAAAATGTGTTATGCCATGGGATGGAAATTCTATAACAATGAGACCAGTGGTGAAGCTCTTAAGGGGCTTTTCAGGCTTAGCTTACCCGAAAATTTGAGTTATTATACCTAATAACAGTAGTCATATAAATCCGTAATAATGATAGGCTATATTGCAACACTTGGTTTCACTTCTATCCTTCCATATACTAACTTCACTGTTGTCAGTCATTCCAGTATGTAGAGTTCAGTGTTAGGCCTAAATGTTTCAATTACATTAAATTTTCAGTTCTGTATCTGTAATTTATAATAAAATTGATACATTTTCTACTAATACAATATGAAACGTAACGGGCCGTATATATCGATTGTAACAATGACAGCATCCATGGATAATAAGGAAGGCTGTGGAATGCCATATAAACTGCAGTTTCACTATTTTCATGTAGTATTCTTATTTATGTTTTAAAATAAAAGTATATGAATAATTTAAAATCAATTCATGTTAAATAATAACATGAACATGTTACGAAAGTTGTATTTACGTCATGTTTTTAAAAACTAATCTCAAGAAAATAGCTTTCCACCTCGCCATGTTTGCTAAGTCCTCGGAAAACGATATAATTTCGTATCGGTATTTCTTTTGCAGCCCAGCGTACAACCTCAACTTCGCATCAGTCTGGATACGGATCTCCGGCGTTTGTCAGCCTGGAGCTGTGTCGTCCCATGCCCTCGTTAAGTCACTCTGAAATGCTCCCGGTTTTCTCTTCGGCACGGAATGTATGGGCAGTGTATCCAGGTGGCAGTGAGATAACGCTGCACTTCTTTTGTTTCACTGCTCACGCCCAAGACTTGTACTCAACGTAAGATATCTCTGAATTAAAACGTCACCGCCACAGATGAACCGATATGACAGGGTGGTTAAGAAATAACATCACTACTAAAATTTAGTTAGCTAAGGTTTCTGACGAAGTTGAATTAAAAATGTAGTTGCGTTATATTTATTTCTGCAATCGTTGAAGGTGTTGTAGTGTTTGCCATTAATTCTGAGATTCGCGGGTTGAAACCTGGCGTAGGGCGATGCCATTTTTAAGAGCAATAAAAGTTTTAGTGTGATTTTCTTCGGAAGAGATGTAAATCCGGGGATCTCAGACCGCAAAATTATAGCACGTAAAAGAATACACACAGTACTTATGCTGGTAGTAGGATTGGCACTGTCGTCGCAATTTTTGCACTTTATATCGTTTACACATGGGCTATTCCATCTCAAATCTACCGAAATATAGAGAAAATTGACCTTGCAATTTTTAAATACAATGAAACTTTTTCTGTCCGTAGACAACTGTGATATAATGCTTTGTGCAAAGTTTGAGGCATCAGAACTTAGTAGTGCTTAAATTAATAATATTTAAATTTATCGTATTTTCATAAAATTAGCAACTTTAAACTGTTGTGGCTCCGAAACCCTTTCACCCAATGATCAAAATCATGGTTTATTTTGATGCTGAGAAGTTAAAGTTTATATTGACATGTAAACAGTTTTTCTTACTTTTTATGGAAATGGAGAAATTTATATTTTTTTTCATTAAGACGCCTTTGGCCACGAAAAAATATTTTTAAAATATATGGTTAGATTCCGCATTGAAAGTACAAACAAACACATATTTTTTTACTGGTGTTACGTTGATAAGTAAGTATTGAAAATATCAAATAAAGAAAATAAATAGTACGCGCGTGAACTAACCAGCTGACTGTGAGGCGGGAGATAGCCGAGGGAAGCAAGGCCAGTAGACATAAACACGTGATGTGTCGTCTAGCAATCATGGCTGTGCTAGCTTTATCACAGGTTTTCATAAACACAGGAGTAAAATGACGCCCAACTTTCGCTTATGTTCAGCTCTCGGCCAGTGCGTTCGGTACTGCGCCGTTCAAGTCTAGGCGTGTGAAAATAATCTATTTAATACCCTCGAAACTTATTGCCGAGCCACTAAGCAAACAATGCCGAATCCCTCTTAATAATGCAAGGTTTTTTCCTCAATATATTTTTTTTACATTTTTACAAATGGCCAAAAAGCCTAAAAGCAAGTAAAATCAGGTTATCTGTCTCTCTGTGTACAATAAAAATAAGGATTACTTCTTAACATAACCTACCAAATGTCAGCTTCAAAATAAGCTCCCGTTCAATGTTCTGCAGTAAATGGTTGCAGAGTTCTGAGTGCTGAAAGAGGCTTGTTTTTATAAAATACGCTAAATTTGTCGCTCAATAATACGAAAACCGTTTGACTTTCGATAGTATATTTTTGAAAATGCACTCCCCTCAGCACCTTGTATAAGTAGGGAAAAAATTAGAGTATAAAAATGCGAGGTTTTTTACTGATCGATTTCATATAGAATAGCCCACATGTACAGGGACATCACTTTATTTTTACTTGCATTTTTATTGTACCTCCCACCCCTTTCCTGCTCCCGTCAGCCACACAAATTTACGGCCGCTGTTACATTAGAAGTCTGCTAGCAGTGAAGTAAACAGTCCAGAGTATAGTGTGTTTCAGAAATATGGTTGCGTTTTCTATAGAAGAAAGAACCTATATTATTGAAGCTTATTTTCAGGGGCAGATATTTATGGAGATTAACTTTATCATTTGTGATTTTTAATATTGGTGTCGGCGGAGATTGTTGGAGATTGATTTGTACTCTTGGCGGGTATTAATGGAAATTTTGAAAAATACAATTATTTTGAAATTGGAGTATTAACTCAATATGAATATTACTTTCCAAGTAATTAATATTAAAGGTTCGTTGGATTCTGGTAAAAGTGCGGTATGGCCAATAGACAATATTTGTTGGATTGAGACTGTATTTAACACACGTGCATTAAACACGAAAAAAAAAATTGCAGCCCTCAAATTAACACTTTCAAATTATTAGTGAAATGTTGAATTCTCCATCTTTTGAGTTCACTAATGTAATCAGAACACCTGGAATACCATGTAATGTAGCGTACTTCGATATTATAACAAATTCAAAAGAAAAAATAGTTCGAAAAAAGAACTCAGAATATAAAATTCGCTATAAAACGACACAATAATAATAATAATTCGCGAATGTGTTCATATTTCGCTATTAGAACTCTATTTCGCGATTTGTCGTGATTATTTTATCTGCATATTATTAATCAGAATCACTTAATTCGTAAAGATTAGTAAAAATATATTATATATCTATTATGTCGTGATTTTCGCGATCTCCATAAACACCTGCCCTGCTTATTTCGCACAGGTACGGTGTGTAGCATGACTGAATAACTTTATCTGTGTGGTCTGAGCAGAAGTGAAATTAGAGTTATCGAAAGTACGGTAATATGCTGAATAAAGTAGCCATTATATAATAAATACAACCGCCTGAAGAGTTGAGTTTGTGAAAAAAAAAACTGTTACTAGTCTATTGTATTTTGATAAAATACCGTAAAAGTAATAAACAAACTGAAAATCGTAATATCGCATTTCCCTGTAACATAAGTGGATACACTACTTTACTCTCCTCCTATACCTAGTAAAATGATTTGTTTACATATTGCACTAGTAACACCAAACTCCTGTAATGGAAGGGGGTAACAGTGTTTCCGAGTATAGCCAGGTTAATGTTAAAAATGTTGGTAAAAATAAAGTGATGTTCCTGTATAAGGACAATGTTCCCTACAATTCACTGCATTTCGAGGAGAGAGAACTCTGTCGTAAGATTTTCAATCAATTAGCACTCAGACGTAAATGCAAGTATTACATACACATTTTATTTAATGAAGTTAATGAGGCCTATATTACTAGTGTTTGATAACGCATTGCAATAGAGTTACTTCCTGAAACAATTTACATTTTGTATTGTGTTATTAACACATTACTATCAAGTTTTATAGCCTGAGTTAAGATATTTTGTACTTGAGAACTTGTACAAGCGTTCGTATCCGATTAAACAGCAGAGATATTGTTTCAAGATTCCATTTAAAACACTTGTAGATGTCACCACATGTTTTGTCGCCTCACACGATGAAGTTACAAACCGCATAAGCGAGAGTCTCTGCATACGTAAATAGCGTCTGAGATAGTCATTTGTTTTCCCTCATAATAGACATTCCACTGTTTATTTTTGTTGTTTATCTGTAGTTGCTAGGTAACCTACAGACTCTCAAATGGATGCGACCGAGAGAAAGAGGACATAATAATGTTTGAGAATTTGACATAATGCAATATTCAATAAATGTAGGGATATTTTAGTTTTCATAATGTACAAGAAAATGCCTGCAAGAGAACTCGAGGAGTTGTGACAGAATAGGACGACTGAGAAAGAATTTCCAAATAAACGAACAATAGGCCTATCGTAATTAATAACTGATATGAGATTAGAAAGAAAAGTAGCTTCACTTTGAATAATAATAATAATAATAATAATAATAATAATAATAATAATAATAATAATAATAATAATAATAATAATAATGAGTATAAGGGTAGAGTACATCAGTTATTCATAGATTTCATAAAGGTATATGACTCGATTAAAAGAGAAGTTTCATATAACATTCTTATTGAATTTGGTATTCTGAAGAAACTAGTTCGATTAATTAAAATGTGTCTCAGTGAAACTTACAGCAGAGTCCGTATAGGCCAATTCCTATCTGATGCTTTTCCAATTCACTGCGGGCTAAAACAAGGAGATGCACTGTCACCTTCACTTTTTTACTTTTCTCTAGAATATGCCATTAGGAAAGTTCAGGAGAACAGAGGGTTTTTATTTTTTATTTTATTGGGTTATTTTACGACGCTGTATCAACATCTAGGTTATTTAGTGTCTAAATGAAATGTAGGTGATAATGCCGGTGAAATGACTCCGGGGTCCAGCACCGAAAGTTACCCAGCATTTGCTCGTATTGGGTTCAGGGAAAACCCCGGAATAAACCTCAATCAGGCAATTTCCACCGACCGGGATTCGAACCCGGGCCAACTGGTTTCGCGGCCAGACCCGCTGACCGTTACTCCACAGGTGTGGACAACAGAGGGTTTGGAATTGAACGGGTTACATCAGCTTCTTGTCTGTGCGGATGACGTGAATATGTTAGGAGAAAATCCACAAACTATTAGGGAAAAGACGTAAATTTTACTCGAAGCAAGTAAAGCGATAGGTTTGGAAGTAAACCCCGAAAAGACGAAGTATATGATTATGTCTCGTGACCAGAATATTGTACGAAATGGAAATATAAAAATTGGAAATTTATCATTCGAAGAGGGGAGAAAAATTCAAATATCTTGGAATAACAGTAACAAATATAAATGACACTCGGGAAGAAATGAAACGCAGAATGAATATGGGAAATGCCTGTTATTACTCGGTTGAGAAGCTGTCCAAAAATCTGAAAGTTAGAATTTATAAAACAGATATATTACCGGTTGTTCTGTATGGTTGTGAAACTTGGACTCTCATTTTGAGAGAGGAACAGAGATTAAGGGTGTTTGAGAATAAGGTGCTTAGGAAAATACCTGGTGCTAAGAGGAATGAAGTTACAGGAGGATGGAGAAAGTTAAACAACGCAGAACTGTACGCATTGTTTTCTTCATCTGACATAATTAGGAAAATTAAATCCATACATTTGAGATAAGCAGGGCATGTAGCACATATAGGGGAATCCAGAAATGCATATAGAGCGTTAGTTGGGAGGCCGGAGGGAAAAAGACCTTTGGGGATGCGGAGACGTAGATGGGAGGATAATATTAAAATGGATTTGAGGGAGGTAGGATATGATGATGGAGACTGGATTAATCTTGTTCAGGATAGGAACCGATGGCGGGCTTATATGAGGGCGGCAATGAACCGGCGGGTTCCTTAAAAGGCATCTGTAAGTATGTAAGTAATATATTTACTTACAACAATAAAGCCTTTTGTTATTTATTATATAATTGCATGCATGTGGGGTACAAAAGACAAAGAAGTATTTTGTAGGTATGCTAGCAAAAAAGATTGAATACCACTGTTATAGAGAATTAGAACTTATGAATTTAAGAAGACGTTGGGTTAGCGCGGAATACAAAGCCCTCTTGAAAACGTTCACGACCGTGAATAACAGCTAGAAGACGTGATCGTTTAGCTGCACTATCTGTAAGGATCTCAGATATTCTAGACATAATTCATCTCCGTGACCTGCCAACACCTCGAGAGCCGTAATGGAGTCTAAACACAGTGTACCAACACTCAAACAAAAATTACACGCTTTTTAGGAAAGCCCGTAATGATATGCGCGCGCATAGGAGCGGTTAAATTCGTTTTAAATAAATGATGAAGCTTTAATTTCGTAAATTGCTGCCCAGTTCCTGTTGGTATAATGCTACAACCGAGCTACAAGGTTTTAATTTAATCACGGGGCAGTGTCGCACTGGCTAAGTTCTCCGAAAACAAATTTAGAAATAAATGAAGTCATTCTCTGTATTTTGTTATGGAATGGAAAAGTTTATGGACAAATATAGCATATGACATTGGCACAGATGTATTATAGTAGCCAATCTCCTTATTGGTTGAATGGTATGAACATGGATGAATATACAGAGTGATTTATATAGAACTGACACATTTCTTTCTTTATTTCAAAACGAATGATGCTAGCTACAATTTCTTATACCTCAAATGTAGAGTATCTTTCGGAGATTACTAACCTCTATTGCAAATGTTGAAAATTCTTTATTTATTCGGCTGGAAATTCACTTAATGACCAGTTTTTAACGTCAAATTAAACAGGAGTTTTGATTCCTGTCATGAGATGCGCAGATGTTTATTTTTTTATTCTGTATATTTGTCATATTCTTTTAGAGATCCAGTTGCAATTTGTTTACCAGTCCGAGTATTGTGTTTCTTTGGGGGATTACGAACACCAAGTTCTCTCTGGTTTGCCCTTTGAGTAGCTGTAATTGAATTCGTAATCCAGTATTAGAGCTTTTAATTTAATGTACTGCATTTTCAGAGACTAAAACAAAATGTAGCTGCCAACAATAAGGAATAAAGGCATCTCCTGACAGGGAACCAAAACTCCTGCTTAATTTGACGTTAAAAACTGGTCATTAAGTGAATGCAGCGAATAAATAAAGCATTTTCAACATTTGCAATAGAGGTTAGTAATCTCCAAAAGATACTCTACATTTGAGGCATAACAAACTGTGGCTAGCATCATTCGTTTTGAAATAAAGAAAGAAAGAAATGTGTCAGTTCTATATAAATCACTCTGTATAATAGGATGTGAAACTTATCGAGTTTCCCGTAACACATACTAGAGGCGCTGTTGTAGAAAATGATCTTGCTGCCACCTGTTAGAGGCGAGGGGCGTTATTACTACGTGAGAAGAAAAGGGACATATCACCGGAATTCTATGCAACCTGTGCGATGCAAGACAGAAGCTGGACTCAGACGAACTACGAAATGCGACATTGACTTGGCAATCCATCTTCCACCACAAGCAGTCCAATAAGACATTCCACGATCCGGATGATACGTGCATATGTGTTTTGTGCTCAGAAAAATGTGAAAAGTACCATATATTAAAGTGCAACAAACGCTGCAGATCTATCGCTGCTTATAGCAAGGACAACTAAGATTATATTTACATCTACTCTTTGCACAGTTTGTGCGCATTTCTCATTTATTATTGTTATTACATCTAGCAGCGCACCAAGTAGCGAAAAGAGTAATTACTCCATGCATTTAGCAGCGCACCTGGTGACTAAAATGTTAAACTGTGCAGAAAGTATTCCTCTCACCCTCATAGATATTCAAAACTAACCCAATTTAAAATAAAACATTTACATTTTTATTCCTCACAGCAGCTTCTACTGAAAATTCTTACCGGAGCCAACAGGAAGATAAAAGATACGATCTATTTTACACTACCCAATTAAAATATAACCAGAGAGAGACAAAAAAATAAAGCAAAAGGTTAGATAATTGGGATTGTATTCTTTGGGTATTTATTGTACAGCGCAATTGAAAAGTGTGCAAGATCTACTTAGATAGTTCAATTTATTATATTACTATTACTTTACAATACGTTCAACAACGCTATTTTTACAACGTCCATAAACATCACTGTTTAACATACACTGCTTATATACACACGTAATATCACTTTATGTTCACTTATTAACAAGTTTCTGTCTGCCATCTTGGCTCTTCGTCGAGTCCTCGAGCATATGTCGAACGGATAAATAGAGACCTCTGGGTAATGTATCCCAACACGTAGTTCTAATGTTCACCACCTACGACGTTGGGCGCTGATCATCTCATTTCAGCCCCCCACTGCCAGATGGTGCTGACCGCAGTTTCGCACCCTATTATACTGTATATTTATGCATGGTATGAATGTTACTATCGATATGTATTGTGTTGTTATAATCGATATAAAATATGTTGCCAACTTCTAAATTAACAGTCAGTTTTATATTGTTGACTTGTAGCCTACTTAAAAATGGAAATAACGTAAAATATATTTTCCCTGGACCAAAAATATAATACAAAGTGGCTAAAATCACATCAGTAGTAACAAACAGCTTCAATGTTTTAATTTGGTAGCATTTAATTTTTATCCAATATCGAATGCTATAAACTCTAATCGAACCATTACTTCCGCTGACCTTTTTTTTGGGGTATAATGTATGATGGGTGGCTCCTATAACCACCAAATTACCTTTCGTCTCGTTTCTCTTATCTATACTCTAACCACGATGTAAATACCAGATCACTTATCTGTGGCACGCTAAGTATACCTCTTCATAGAACATCTTGTTATTCATCATCTTTTACAGTATCCACCTCGCGTCAATGGAATTCCTTGTCACAAAGTATTAGGGGCTGCAAGACAATAAACACCTTTAAAACAGATTGAAAGATAACCTTATTAGCATTTCACTCCAATCATACTGATTTAAACTATCACTGACTACATTGTTACTTCTTTCTTTAGACATAATCCTGATAGTGCTGTATTTTCAAAATTGTCTCATAATAATATCTTTCTATTATCTAATATTATTTGAAATATATTAACATTCTATGTATTTTAGTTTAATTCTGCTACACAGTTTATTTCAGTGTTTAATTAATAGTTCATAGTATTTTGTTGTTTAATTCGTAAATAACTCTTGTATACATGTAACTCTCATCTAAATCAAATTGTTGAATTCTTTGTAAGTTCATACATATGTATTATACTTTTTGCTGGTTGAGTGGAAGAGAAGGCCTTGCGGCCTTAACTCTGCCAGCTAAAATAAATCATTATTATTATTATTATTATTATTATTATTATTATTATTATTATTATTATTATTATTATTATGCATCTGTTCCCTGGAATGCCAGAATAATAAAAGGGAAATTTGAGATAATTGCTCCTTTTCCCTAAAATGGATAATTTTATAGTATATGCTGCTCTCTACAAAATGGCTTACGAATCATTTAAACAAATTATTAATTCTTTGCTCAGTTATGGCTAATTTTATCTTTTAACGTATAACAACATAAACTGTACTGTACATTACAGTGTGCATTAAAAGAAATCTACAATTTTTGTTTGTTTTTTGCAATCTTTGTAGATTTTAATTTAAATATAGGTACATCTCTTAAAAGGAGAGTGACTTGCTTTGCCTGTCCCGTATTCAGAAGATAAACGTACCAAAAATTGCTTTTTAGAGAGCCCGTGTCAATTATTAAGAATGTCTGTTATTCGGAGCAAAATTGTAATACGCCAAGAGATAATAATAATAATAATAATAATAATAATAATAATAATAATACTTACTTATGGCTTTTGAGGAACCCGGAGGTTCATTGCCGCCCTCATATAAGCCCGCCATCGGTCCCTGTCCTAAGCAAGATTAATCCAGTCCCTACCATCATATCCCACCTCCCTCAAATCCATTTTAATATTATCCTCCATCTATGTCTCGGCCTCCCCAAAGGTCTTTTTCCCTCCGGCCTCCCAACTAACACTCTATATGCATTTCTGGATTCGCCCATGCCCTGCCCATCTCAAACGTCTGGATTTAATGTTCCTAATTATGCCAGGTGAAGAATACAATGCGTGCAGTTCTGTGTTGTGTAACTTTCTCCATTCTCCTGTAACTTCATCCCTCTTAGCCCCCCTAAATATTTTCATTCTTAAACACAGAACATCCTTCTACTCTTCATCTTTCACCGTCTATGCAGCTCATATCTGGAACTCTCTACCACAACATGTCAGAGACTGTCGGACATTGTCTAGTTTCAAAAATAAATTAAAATTGCACTTTTTGAATTCAGACTCCTTTCAGTTATAAGCCCTTTTCTCTGCGATAGTTTTGTAAAAATATAGGCTATATATTTCTTTTCCTTCCTTTCCCCTTTTTGTTCTCTTTATGAGCTGATGAATTTATTATCATAGCCTTTTATTGTGAATTTTATTTAATTTTCTTTTTTTAAATTTTTTATTATTATTTTATTACATTCTATTTTGTTATATTCTTCCTTACGTTTTCCATATTAACCATTTGTACTAAATGAGTTGCTTTTGCTATATTCCAATGTATTTTACTTTCTTTTTTATTATGGTATTATTTTCATGTTGTTTAGTGTCGATTTTATTATGCTATTATTATTCTTATTATTATTTTATTTTATTTTTTTGTGATATGTTAGTATTCTGTTCTTTAACTTTTTGTTAAATTTTAACTACTTGTATATTTTGTGACTTGGTAGAGTGTAAGAGAAGGCCCTATGACCTTAACTCTGCCAGTATAGATAAAGAATTATTATTATTATTATTATTATTATTATTATCAAATTCTCAAACAGCCTTAATCTCTGTTCCTTTCTCAAAGTGAGAGTCCAAGTTTCAGAACCATACAGAACAACCGGTAGTAATAATAATAATAATAATAATAATAATAATAATAATAATAATAATAATAATAATCATGATGGTTTTATTTAACATGGCGGCATTGATATCACAGTGCCTTCTCTAACATTCAACCAAAGTAAAACGGATACAGAAAACATTACAAGTATACTAAAAAAAATACCGGCACCTACTCAGAAAAGATTAAGAGATGATCATAATACAATGTAAATAATAAGTCAATAAAAATGAAATATATACATTATATTGAAAGAAAGAAAGAAAGAAAGAAAGAAAGAAACATAATAAAACGTAGTCAGTAATTGTAATCAAAATGAGTGACATATAATATGCAACCCAGCTTGAGAATAGGATCGGTGAGTCCACACCTGTGGAGTAACGGTTAGCGCGTCTGACCCCAAAACCAGGTGGTCTGATTCGAATCCCGGTCGGGGCAATTTACCTGGTGTGATTTTTCCGGGGTTTTCCCTCAACCCAATTTGAGCAAATGCTGGGTAACTTTCGGTGCTGGACCCCGGACTCATTTCACTGGCATTATCACCTTCATCTCATTCAGACGCTAAATAACCTAAGATGTTGATACAGCGTCGTAAAATAACCTATTAAAAAAAAGGATCGGTGAGTTTGGGAACTACAACTTCTGCATTTGCATTCCGGCCGTCAGCCGTCTTGCTCGCTCAGTGATGTCTTATTATCCCGCTAGATGGCTGACTCTGGACTTCACTTTGAAGCCGTGCATGGAAGAACACTTGCACCAAATCTCATCCAAACGAAGGTATTGCCGCCATTCAAAGACATGTGAGTTTCATTGAACGATGGTTCCTGTGTTCCAGAATACAAATCAACCCTGACAAGTGCGAATCCATAATTTTCACAAAGTGTACCAAAAAACCTGATAGTAAACTTACATTATATGGTCAGATTCGATCCCTCCTAGCATCGGCCCTACGAGGAAAAAACTACCAAGTAGAGGAGGAGGTCCATGGTTTGTCCACAAATGGATCTACAAGGCGCATTGACATCATCGCTATCCCGACAAGATCAACAAGCGGATTCATATATCCATGATGGAAACATATGAAAATCAACCTGCTGAGGTACATCAGGAAAATGCGACATATACGACCCCACTATACCATATTATAAGGAAAAATATCATCTAACATCGATCGAAGTTATTGGATTACTGATTGGGGCTAGAGGAACCATCACAAAAAGATTCGCGCATTTTTGTAAGCAGTTTGGTCTAGGACAAACTCTTGTCACTGAAGTATCTATGTCAGCAATGAAGGGATCTATAAAAATCCTAAGAAACCATCTCTACAGTTGTATAGATTGATCTCTTTGCTATGGCGATCTGCTCTCTTAAGTTGGGTCTTGCAACCAGTGCTAAATAGACGACTGTGATCATCCAATAGCTAACAGATACTAGGAAATTTTATGTTTCTTCTGGAATTAATGATTTTTTGTTTAGTATTTTCCAATTATTTCTAATTGTGCTATTTCTTATTCTTTTTCTTCTCCATTGTTTTATTTTTTTCCATTACAACAACAATTTTATGGTAAGCTTTGTCTTCTAGGCAGCCTTCACTTGGAGGAAGCTGAATAAAATTTATTCGAAATAAATGCTGATCAAGTTAAATATTTAGGAGTCATTCTTGACAAACGCTTACTC
Source organism: Periplaneta americana (assembly GCA_025594305.2). NCBI lineage: Eukaryota > Metazoa > Arthropoda > Insecta > Blattodea > Blattidae > Periplaneta > Periplaneta americana. The sequence goes on from JAJSOF020000035.1 coordinate 25,006,448, forward strand.
TGGACACAACACATCAAATCCACTACTGCTAAAGCTACTGCTCTGACTTTCAAATTTATTCATTACTACGATCTCTAGTGCTCAGTTTGAAACAGAAGACAAATCTTTATAGACAATTAATTCTTCCAATTCTGACTTATGCTTCTCCTGCACCTCGGACTACCCTCAAGCCACTCCAAACAACGGAAAATAGAGCTCTCCGGATCATCCATGCCTGCGATTGGTTTACAAGCAATATACAAGTTCATGAAGATCTACAGGTTGACTATCTGCACACTCATCTTCTACAAGCTACAAGACACTTCTACCAGAAACTTCATTCCAGTGACAACCCATTCATCTCATCATTAGGAAGCTATGATCCTCGGCAGTTCACCAAATTCTATCATTAATCCTTAGGCTTTTAGTTTTTGACTAGTTTTTCTTTATTTTCATTCTGATGGTATCACCACTGAATCTTGGTTTAGTGGTTTTCTCCCACTTGCTTTCCTCTCATGTTGTTCAGTTTATATGCATAGGCAAAAAACCTAGTGGTTTTGACACTACTTCTAAACTGGAGAATTCCCACGGTATCTTTGAACCGTGCCGTTACGTTTAGCACCAAAAAAAATACAATCTCGGCAAAAAGAACACGACGTTGGTTATGGCGTCGTTGGAGGGAGAAATTTGTTTTTTTCTCTCTTACCTCCTTCGGTTCTCAACATTACTGAGAGATAGCACCACTGTTAGCTACAAGATATATTTGCTGCAAAATATTGAAGTAGATTACGTGACATATTACGTGACTTAGATGAGAGTCTCGAGACAAAACAGTTTTGCTATATTTTTTTTATTAAATGTTAAGCACAGGAACGCCATTTCGTAATTTTATTTAAGAAACAAGCCAAATAAATTATCTTTGCATCAAAAACGGATGCTCCCTGGACCAAATTATCGTATTTTATAATTATTTGAATGCAAATAGAAGTCTTGCACTTGACTAATGCAGTGAATTATTTAAGAATATAGTCGCGAATTTTACTACCACCATTTCGATTGTGTTTTGCTTGGCACGGCTCGGTACGGCCTGGTGACTAGTGACCAGCGAGTAACGTCGACTATCGACATTGCTCTGCCGTGGGTATTATCCAGTTGTTCCGACACTACTTCTTTATCAATTATTAAAAAAAACTTGCACGGCAAAAATGCACGTTGCGTTATGCACGGTTAGGAGAAATTGGTCCGTTTAACTGATGTTATTGTGAAGTATGTAATAATTACAATCTACTTTGCTGAAAATGGTCGTATCTTGCACAATTTTCAGCTGCACAAAAAATAATGATGTGTAGCCCGAGTTCTCACATGATAGACTTTATTGAGAAAAATAATGAAACAAAAACAAATAAAATAAAACATCAATAGAATATCTAATTACAGAGGATACATTAAAACACACAGTACTTGTCATGACAATAAATTAGTTTGACAACTCGTCATGGGATAATTTTCTGACTTAAATATAAAAGATTTCAAGGTTTGGCAGCTCTTGACTTCAGGCGGCAGAAAAGTTCCAGTGAAGAGAATAAAGGATGAGGAGTACAGAGATGATGTGTGGAGTGGAATTTCTAGCGTGTTATCACGTTGTGATCTCAGTCTATTAGTCGTTCTAGAAAACTATGGACTGAAGTGTAAGACCGGAGATTATATGGACGAAGAAGAAGAAGGACGATATGATGATAGTGATGATGATGATAATGATGATGATGATGATGATGATAGTTCCATAAGAACTGGAATGCAAAGCTCAAATCAACATCAGCAATGTGAAAAAGAGTCAGTCCGCCACTGCATTTGAGGTCACGAAGTGTTTACAATAAGCAATTACGTCACTGAGGTGGGCAGCACCTGTATTGCGCACGCCGATTAATAACAAGGGTAACAGCGCCACCATTTATTGAACTAACAAGTTCGCTGTCACTATCGCTCGTGTTTTATTTCAAAATAATTTCAAGTTGATCTCCTTGGTAGCATAATCTCACTAGATTATTGTCCCTGTGCACGAACGTGTGTTCATTTATTTACTTTTTATTTTGTGTATAAATAAATTTAATGGGCTTCTTAGGTACACAAAAACTTTTAGCGAAAATTGTAATTATTATTTTTTTTCACTTCTTCATGATTTTAGGTCAAAGCTTACAGTATCCGCCGTTTTTCCGACCATTTCTTTAAGCTTCCTGATGCAGTGCTATTGAAAATAGTTTTAAATAGTCCATTGTTTACTATTTTCCATGTATTTTATCCATTTATTTCGTACTTTTTCACGTAAGTTGATAATAAAATTGTGTTTGCTTAATTTCAACTTTGGGTTTTTGATCCATTCTTCAGTAACCGACCAGACAAATACAAGCTGTATTCAAATAGAAGATTTATTATTATTATTATTATTATTATTATTATTATTATTATTATTATTATTATTATTATCATTATTATTATAATATGCATCTTGAGGGAAAGGAATTGACCATCCTACTCCAATACCTCCTGGCTTAGTTACCTCATAAGTGGTGCCTTATTGGTGTCACTTGTGAGACTCGCCCTGTCTTCGGACAGTTGACTAAACACTATCGTAGAATAAATTAGGAATATACAGAGGCATAATATTTTTGTCCGCTTTTATCGCAATTTGCACCACTGTGAATTCCCTTACAACATATTGGATTCTAAGTCGGTATTAAAGCATAGACGAGAAAAGGAAAGAAATTAACGGAAAGAAAGTTTTCCAAACAAAAGTTACACATTACTTTTATAAATAATTATTATTAGCTTGCGATTATCATCTAATAATAATAATAATAATAATAATAATAATAATAATAATAATAATAATAATAATTACTTACAAATGGCTTTTAAGGAACTCGTAGGTTCATTGCCGTCCTCTCATAACCCCGCCATTGGTCCCTATTCTGTGCAAGATTAATCCAGTCTCTATCATCATATCCCACTTCCCTCAAATCCATTTTAATATTATCCTCCCATCTACGTCTCGGCCTTCCCAAAGGTCTTTTTCCCTCCGATCTCCCAACTAACACTCTATATGCATTTCTGGGTTCGCCCATGCGTGCTACATTCCCTGCCCATTACAAACGTCTGGATTTAATGTTCCTAATTATGTCAGGTGAAGAATACAATGCGTGCAGTTCTGCGTTGTGTAACTTTCTCCGTTCTCATCCCTTTTAGCCCCAAATATTTTCCTGAGAACCTTATTCTCAAACACCCTAAACCTCTGTTCCTCTCTCAAAGTTGGAGTCCAAGTTTCACAACCATACAGAACAACCGGTAATATAACTGTTTTATAAATTCCAACTTTAAGATTTTTTGACAGCAGACTAGATGACAAAAGCTTCTCAGCCGAATAATAACAGGCATTTTCCCTTATTTTTTCTGCGTTTAATTTCCTCCCGAGTGTCAAGATATTTGAATTTTTCCACCTCTTCGAAGGATAAATCTCCAGTTTTTATACTCCTATTTCGTACAATATTCTTGTCACGAGACATAATCATATACTTTGTATTTTGGGATTTCCTTCCAAACCTATCGCTTTACTTGCTTCAAGTAAAATTTCCGTGTTTCCCCTAATCGTTAGTGGATTTTCTTCTAACATATTCACGTCATCCGCATAGACAATCAGCTAATGGAACCGTTCAATTCCAAACCCTGTGTGTTATCCTGAACTTTCCTAATGGCATATTCTAGAGCAAAGTTAAAAAGTAAAGGTGATAGTGCATCTCCTTGCTTTTGCACGCAGTGAATTGGAAAAGCATCAGAGAGAAACTGGCTTATACGGACTCTGCTGTAAGTTTCACTACTTTTTAATTAATCGAACTAGTTTCTACGGAATACCAAATTCAATAAAGATATTATATAAAACTTCCCTCTTAACCGAGTAATATGCCTTTTGAAATCCATGAATAACTGATGTACTGTACCCTTATACTCCCATTTTCTCTCCAATATCTGTCGAATACAAAAAATCTGATCAATTGTCGATCTATTACGCCTAATAATGATGATGATGATGATAATGATGATGATAATGATGATGATGTTGAAAGGAGAATTCTTGCACTCTGATCGCGTACTCCATAGTAGGGGAAACTTTAGTGTCGTGTATTAACCGGGACAGGAACTCAGGACATCGATTTGAAAGCAGTCCCGCGGTGTGCCATGGGAACAATATTTTTGAGAGGGGAGGAGGGCTCTTAAAAATCTATATTTCACGTGTACATCTTGTAAATGAATTACCATAATATGGCAGAGAGTCCCAAATTATCTATTTCCAAAGTAGTTACCCTCTTCAATAATAAGAACCATTAAGCTGATTTTAATCCCGCAACAAATTTGCATATCAAATTGACTTCAGTCTGTTATTACATTTCAATGCCAACCAGCTTAGGGGCTGGAGCAGCCCGTGGACTCATGAGCCCGCCCCTCTCGTTTAAGTGAACATAACTTTTATTACCGGCTCTGAGCTGCAAGAGTAGCGGCTTCGATTCCATGTACAACAAAATCGTTTTATTTTAGACTATAACTTCCAGTGGACGTTAGAATAACTTTTCGGCAAGAGTTGTCTCTGTTTACATTACATGCTAGTTATTGACATAGAAAATTACGTTAGGTGTGGGGGTAACTTCAGAATAAATGTAACACTTTTGTTCTCCTTGTCTACCCCTTTTCCTCCGTGTATTCCCAGTTCTGCTCTAACCAATGATATTCTATCACAGATGGCTTTATGGTTTGAATCTAATGGTTTTTTGCTTAATCAAGAAAAGACTATCAACATAACGTTTACCCTAAATCTATACTAATAATAAATCTGTAGTCGAAATTTTTCTGGTAATTTTCGATTTTCCAAAAATAATTGGTCCTAGCATATATAATTAACCACCCTGAAACCGAAAAACGCATTTTTGAAATTTTTGTTTGTATGTCTGTCTGTATGTTTGTTACCTTTTCACGCGATAATGGCTAAACCGATTTATATGAAAATTGGAATATAAATTAAGTTCGTTGTAACTTAGATTTTTGGCTATATGACATTCAAAATGCTTTATTTAAAAGGGGGTTATAAGGGGGCCTGAATTAAATAAATCGAAATATCTCGCTTATTATTGATTATTGTGAAAATGTTACATAACAAAAGTTTCTTTAAAAATGCTTTCCGATAAGTTTTATTCTTTACAAAATTTTGATAGAACTGATATTTAATGAGATAAATGAGTTTTAAAATTAGAATAACGCCATCTAAGACGGTGCAATGAATTAAGAACAAATACTTCGTCTATAAGGGGCCTTGGACAACAACAATCGAAACAGGGGCCTTGGACATCAACAATCGAAAGCTATTAAACATAGCCTACAGAGAATGTTTCTGTGTTTGTATGAAGTAATATCAGAAACTAAATTAACCGATTTGTATAATTAATTATTATTTCACCATTGGAAAGTGTAGTTTCTCTAGATGGACATAATGCTATAATGTTATTACAGTAACGTCTGAGTAAATCGAGGACAGGTAAGATTAAAATAGCTTCTTATGCACAGAAAATTTGATAGGCTATTTTGTACATTCGTTTTCTGTATTTCTTAAAATAATATTTAGGTACACACTCATTTTATTCTCAGAGAATTAACGAACAACGAGAGTATATTGATTTAGTATGCAGTAATAGTACGTTAGCTTAGCAATCCATTATTTTATAATTCAAATTTTAACTATGCTCAATTGAATCGTGTTAAAATAGATAAAATAGACTATATATGCAATAAATGCAATGCAAAAAAAATTGAGTAATGAGCGAAGCAGATTATCTTGCGCTGTTGTAAAAGTTGTTGCCTGGATCAAATGTCCTATTTTAGTTATATAATTTATTTGTATTTATTTCTAACAGGTGCAGCGGAGCGCACGGGTACGGCTAGTCATGTAATAAAAAAGGACAACATACAAAACTATACCAAATTTCTAGGACTTTTTATCGACCCCAGTTTAACATGGAAAAAAAATATAGAATGTATATGCACAAAATTATCAAGAGTTATATATTTATTAAAGAAATTAGTGACTTGCGTTTCTCAAAATTATTTAAGATGTGCCTACTTTTCGTTCTTTCAGTCGATAATTAGGTATGCCTTAATTTTCTGGGGAAATGGTAGAAAAATTGGGAGTGTCTTGATTTTGCAAAAGAAAGCCATTAGAATTCTATGTCAATCAAACTATCTTGAACATTGTCGACCTCTTTTCAAACAAATCACAGATATTAACTGCCATAAATCTATATATATACGACCTAGACCTTTACACTCGACAAAACATAGACAATTACTCATTAATAGCCAATATACATGATCATGACATTAGAAATAGTGAACAAATTGATATTCCATATTGTAGATTACATAAAACTAGTACAAATTTTTCTGTCATGGGGATGAAATTATATAATAAGCTTCCCAGTAAATATTATAAGTTACAAACCAATAGTTTGAAAGCTAGATTTTATAATTGGCTTTTAATTAATCTTTTCTACTCTGTGGATGAGTTTCTTAACATAAATTCATACGAAATTGTTTTTTAATAAATAAAGTTATTTAGATTAGTTACAATTATTACATAAGAGTGAAGTGTTTTCATTAATTTTAGAGTTTCAAAATGTTTTGTGTTTTCATTCTAATTACTGTTTTCAATTATATGTGTATTTTCAAATGTATGTTTTTTTTTTGTGACGAAGTCTATCACTGTATGTTTAATGGCTTAATAAATTGAATTGAATTGAATATATTCCCTTTGAACTCCTTGCATTCTCCTTGTATTCCACATATTTTTCTTTTATTCCCCTCGTTCTCCTTGTGTTCCTCTTGAACTCCTTGTTCTAATTATGTTACCTTGTACTCTTTGTATTCCTCTTTTCACCTTATTTTCTGCTTCTTCTCCTTGTGTTTCATTTGTTCACCTTATATAGGCCTACCCGTTGTCCTCTTTCTATTCCTCTTGCACTCCTTGTATTTCCCTTGTTCTCCTTGTTTTCTCCCTTGCTCTCCCTTTCTTGTCTTTGTATTCCCTTTGTTCGTCTTGCATTCTCACTTTTCTACTTTTATTTTCCTTTCGTATCGAATTATATAGTGCACATGCTGGGAAGTGATTAAATAGTATTGTTGACGATATATTATATTGGAAATGTAACAGAGAGTTGTGGTTACTCCAGGTATCCTACTAGCAAAACTCAGCTCGGACTCCTCGCGGCGCGCATGCTACACCCCTCTTACTCCCCTGCAGTAGGCTTGAGAGCATGTTGGAAACGGGAGCATACGTCATCTGCGCGAGACAGTCACGTCTGCTGGTTTCTGCGCACTGAGTTTTCCTTGTCGGATGCCTATATTCATAGCGATAATATAATAAACACACATCCAATTTCATTTTCAACAATGCATTCTTGTTTATACAAACAGTTAAATTGAAGCACTTTCATAGTATAATAATGTGATACCAGCATTACAAAACTATGCAGCTGCACACTTTCCTTTTACTCTCGCCACGATCACGACCATGTGATAGCAAAACAATATTTGACTTCCACAAGGTGTTCAAGCACAAACTTCATAAAAGATTTACTATAGTCGCGACGCTGTTATTCCCGGCGTGACTCCTCCTCTTTGCTCACGTCTTAGGAAGTGAAGGCTCTATAAAGTCTAGGTAGATAGTATCGTTCGCCATTTTTGTTCTTTCGTTGCCGAGCTACCAGACGAGGAATCTATTTGCCACATCGTTAAACATTATCTTGTCGTAGCTCCTATGATAATAAATAAAACGCACTGTAATTGAGCAAATAATTGAGCGGCAAATAACGTCCTCGTGTGCTTTCTGCGAACGCCAACGAAAGAGCCAAAATGGCGGGCGATTATATTAAGTATTTATCGAGCCTTAGGAAATGCATAACGTCATCACCAGCGAATCACAAGACGCACTCGTTTAAATGTAGCCGACCTGCATCGTGATTGGCTGCCGGAAATAAGAGCGACGGGACCGTAACATGTGTTTTAAAGACAAATTTCACTATAAAATGAAAATGTAAAAAAGAGAGAGAGAATAAATGCCGCTCCCATGGAAATTGCCGCCCTAGATAACTGCCTGGCCTAAATTCGTCACTGAGCAAATCAATTGTTAAAGTAGCAAAAGTATTCCTAAATTTCTTTGTTACCTCTTTCATATAAGTAAGAAGAAAAGCTTACTGCCCACTTTTCTGGCCTGAAATTGGATCATCGACCGCAGCCACATATTCCTCCACTGTTCCATAATCGTGGACAATATGTTAAGTGAGTCAGAGCCTTGAACACACAAATCATTCAAGTTTGGAAGGACTTGTTTTGTTGAGATCTGATTCAATAGATCGGGTAGGCGAGTGCAGTCGATCCAATGCTGGCATAGGTTCGCTTCCGTCCTGGTCCAGCAATTTCTTATGATTGCCTGTTTATCATTTTGAATTAATGAGCTGTCAGCAACGCTCAACAATGTGATCAGGGCGCGGGCTGTGTTGTTAGCAGAGTAACAAGGGCCTAAGCAACTCTGGAAATACTCTGTTGTTATTATTATTATTATTATTATTATTATTATTATTATTATTATTATTATTGAACTTGGATCCATTTAATGTGTAGTATATACTTTTTGGAGTTTTAGATCTTGTTTAGATATGTATTATAATATTATTCTCGTTATCTTTTATATAATTTGTATTATATTCATTTATGATTCCATCCTTTCATTTTCAATTAAATTATTTGTAATTGTCATTATTTTAATAATTATTTCTATGTACTTTTATTGTAATTTCTACCATTATTAATGTTCTTGTTATGAAATTGTCATGTGCTGAACTGGTATAGGCCTCTGGCTGTTGTACAGCAAAGTATGTAAGTGATTAATTAATTAATTCATTAATTGTAATTAATTAACTAATTAAATAGTTAATTAAATAAATAAATAATTAATTAACTAAATACGTAATTAGCTAAATAAATAATTAATTAACCAAATAAGCAAAACAATTAACTAAATAATTAACTAACTAATTAATTAAATAAATAAGTAATTAACTAAGTAAATAAGAAATTAACTAAATAAATAAGTAATTAATAAATAAATAATTAATTAACCAAGTAAAATAAATAAATGAATAATTAACTACAAAAGTAATTAATTAACTGAATAAATAAATAAATAATTAACTAAATAAATAATAAATAAAAAATTAACTAAATAAACAATTAATTAACTAAATAAATAAGTAATTAACTAACTAAATAATTAACTAAATAAATAATTAATTTTTAAATAAATAATTAATTAACTAAATAAATAATTAAATTAACTAAATAAATAATTAAATTAACTAAATAAATGTCATTAACTAAATGAATAATTAATTAACTAAATAAATAATTAAATTAACTAAATAAATAATTAAATTAACTAAATAAATGTCATTAACTAAATGAATAATTTATTAACTAAATAAATAACTAATTAACTAAATAAGTAAATAACTAACTAAATAATTAATTAACTAAATAAATAATTAATTTTCTAAATAAATAATTAATTAACTAAATAAATAATTAAATTAACTAAATAAATAAGTAATTAACTAAATAAATAAGTAATTAACTAAATAAATAAGTAATTAACTAAATAAATAAGTAATTAACTAAATAAATGTCATTAACTAAATGAATAATTAATTAACTAAATGAATAATTAACTAAATACATAAGTAATTAACTAAATAAATGTCATTAACTAAATAAATGTCATTACTAAATGAATAATTAACTAAATGAACAATTAATTAACTAAATAAATAAGTAATTAACTAAATAAATAAGTAATTAACTAAATAAATAAGTAATTAACTAAATAAATGTCATTAACTAAATGAATAATTAATTAACAAATAAGTATTTAACTAAATAAATGTCATTAACTAAATGAATAATTAATTAACTAAATAAATAAGTAATTAACTAAATAAATGTCATTAACTAAATAAATGTCATTACTAAATGAATAATTAACTAAATGAATAATTAATTAACTAAATAAGTAATTAACTAAATAAATGTCATTAACTAAATGAATAATTAAGTAAATGAATAATTAATTAACTAAATAAATAAGTAATTAACTAAATGAATAATTAACTAAATGAATAATTAATTAACTAAATAAGTAATTGACTAAATAAATAACTGATTAACTCAGTAAATAATTAATTAACGAAATAAATAAGTAATTAGTTAAATAAATAATTAATTAACTAAATAAATAATTAACTATCCCTGGTGGCGTGGGTAGTATAATTGTACTTAAAATGGAGAGGTTAAACTACAATAAAGAAAGAAAGAAGAAATAATTAACTATCTAAATAACTGACTGACTGACTACCACTACCACCATAATAATACACATAATTTTAAATACCGATAATGTAAATTACAAACAATTTTAATAATGATCCCCTCTTGACAAAATTCCATGTACGCCACTGTTATATTTACAGTTTTAGAAATAATTTATGGCGCACAGATATTTTCAAAGTCCCAGAAAGGAGGCACTGCGTATGATCAGAGGACGAGTGACCAGATTCATAAACGAACCACAACCCCATCCATATCGTGAGGCTAGTTTCTTAAATGTGGGATGTAGCCTACATCTGAGGGGTATTTTTATTCAAAATATGAGAACATTTTTGCTTTGAGGTCATAAATGTTCCTGGGTCGTCTTGCATAGACATCATTCTTCGAAAAACTCCAAAGAAAGAAATCGGGTGACGTCAGGTACGGAGAATCTGGAGGCCACGTAATTGGCCCAACACGACCGCGTCAGTTGGTGTCAAATGTTAAATTCACAAAATCACGAACTTCTTTTGCCCAGAGAGGTGGTGAACCGTCATTCTGGCGCTATTCTTGGATTTTCTGTCATATAGAGAATTAGGAGTTTAGAAAATACCATCGGGTATACAGCTACAGTACCTGGCCAAATCTACAACTTTTGAAATACTCGTACTTTATTTCAATTCCAAATTTACTGCAATTTTATATTTGAATGTGCAAGTTGAAATCCGGAGAATTTCCGGGCCAAAGGAAAAGGGGGTTGTTTCTCACAGAAAGGTTTTCACTCTTATAACATCGTGCTTAGGAAAATATTTGGGACTAAGAGTTACAGGAGAATGGAGAAAGTTACATAATACAGAACTGCACGCATTGTATTCTTCACCTGACATAACTAGGAACATTAAATCCAGACGTTTGAGATGGGCAGGGCATGTAGCACGTATGGGCGAATCCAGAAATGCATATACAGTGTTAGTTGGAAGGCCGGAGGAAAAAAGACCTTTGGGAAGGCCGAGACGTAGATGGAAGGATAATATTAAAATGGATTTGAGAGAGGTGGGATATGATGATAGAAACTGGATTAATCTTGCTCAGGATAGGGCCCGATGGCGGGCTTATGTGAGGGTGACAATGAACTTTCAGGTTCCTTGAAAGCAGTAAGTAAGTAAGTAAGTGTAACTTTTCGTTCTGCAAAGGTAATTGTACAATGTCACATATGCTCGCATCAAATTTCTTCACATTTGAAGGACAAAACTAAAATTATTTCAATAATTTATTTTCATAATACTCTGCTCTCTTAAAATGACTTACGGTCTTACTAATAAAAACTCTATATACAGACGTTTAACTGTCTTATACTTATCCAATGAGTAGCTCGTTTATAAGTCGTGTGTAAATTCCTTACTAATAATCACTACATACGTCGTGTATAACAGTATAACTGTTACACAACGTCATAGTTTCGTCATTACTTCGTTACGAAAGGTAATAGAATATCTTGAGGTTCTCTATTGCATCCGGTAGAGCGCTCTAGTGTGGCGTGTTAAATATCGATAGTACAACTGGCTCTAATCGATTACCTCACTACATTTTAGTCAAAGAGTACAAGCTACAGCAATATTATTCTAATAATTCTATGATCTTTGGTTTGTTTTTCTGTGGTTACAAGGTAACCATCATAAAAAATGACGTCGATACGACCAGCTGTTAGAGGGAGGCCATTTTATCGCTATATACAACGCTTAAACAAGGGGTTTCGTGTATATAACTACTGCAAAGCAATTCCCATTGCATAGTTACAGCCTGTTTATACGTCCATAGCTTATTCACGGTTTATTAGTAACGTTTCCTGTCTCAACTCTGCATAAGTCTCGTATAAAAACTATACACGATTTATTAGTAAGACAGTTAGCATATTGGAAATTAAATCAATGGCTTTCCCGAAACACACGATGAAATGATTCGAATGAAACAATTTTTATCTCGAAAAGGAAGTATAAACGAGCAAAACTACTAAACTTTGGTTTGAAATATTTCAAAGAGTAATATATATATATATATATATATATATATATATATATATATACATATATATATATATATATATGTTTATAGGCCTAATGTCTTGTGTTGTAGTTTATAATATTCGCACAATATACGTGTGGTTAATTATATACAATTTTATTTGCATTCCATATTTGTTTATATTTTACCCCCCTCAATTGCTGATTCTAATATATGAGTGAGTCATAAAACGAAACTTCTTTGTTCTTAGAATATACTCTGATAAAAGGAAATAAGCTCAGTTAAAATTTTAATTTTTTTAGAATGTTTGTTGTTTTCTACAACTTTGTAAACGTGGAGCTACCTTCTTTTTACAGGAGTCCTTCAATTGTGGCATGAGACTTGGATATGCCAATGAACTCCTGAAATAAAGATTCCTATCAAGAAATGAAAACATTTACATTCGCCATTGGCAAAGAAGGATAAAGTGAAATCATCCGAGGAAAGTTGTGGAAGGTCCGATATTAATCGATAAAATCAACCAGCAATAAATACAGTACATTACAGTAATCTTTTGAAAAGCAAATTTAAAAATGCGTAAGTTTCAGGAAACGTGCAAAATTGTCTAAAAAAGATATCAATCTTCTATGACAACGTCCGTCCCCACACTGCACAAAAATCACACCCTCATTTAAAGTGACTAGAAAGCGCTGCCACATTACCCATGTGGCCCTGTGAGAGTCCATCACCTTTTGAAAAGTTGAAGCAAAGCTTGAAAGACAAACAATTTGAATGGTGATGAAAGAGTTGCTAAAACCACTATACAACAAATAAAAGATGTTCTTTAGAAAATATTAAAGTCCCCCCCAGCAACTGGCAGAAATACATCGATAATCTGGGAGACTATTTTGGGAAATAATCAGGGTTTTTGTATTATGTACACTGACGTTCAAAGGTATTCGACCTACTACTGTATTTTATGATCGTGTAAGCGAACTTTTCAACCACGGAATAAATCAAAACCAAATATATGAAAAATAGACAAACTTTGAAACAGTTCCACTAGTTCTCAATAGATGGCACCATTATTGGAACTGTTTAAAAAGTGTCAGAGAAAATTATTATGTAGATTAAGCATTAATTATTATCACAATTGACATTATCAGCGGTTTCCAGCTAAACCCAGTGTTGTTTTACAATCAGTAGAGTAGGATGAAAAATTGATTTCCATAATGCGGGAATATTTATCTACAATTGGCAACAGTGGCTATTATCTTCGCCATCTATTCATAGAAGCAATAACTAAAGAATCCACATTTACACCAACAAATTATCGATCACTATCGATTAAGTCGGATCAGATATTTTTGAACGTCAGTATATGGTTCACAAATAAAATTCGGATCAATTTGAACAACGTAATACAGGGAAGTATTGTGACTGCAATACAATAATTTTTTTATATTTTGACGGAAATAATATACGCTTTTAAAATACTATATTGCCTTATATATATACTATTATTATTATTATTATTATTATTATTATTATTATTATTATTATTATTATTATTATTATTATTATTATAACTATTCCTTACCAATGTTTATTATTGTCAACTAACATTAGTTATCCAATTTTCATTATTTCTTTCATGTTGTTTTATGATCTAGATATTAATGTAATAACTATGTACGCAAATGTATTTCATTAGAATTAGAGTCTGGCTGGGCAGAAGAGAAGGCCTACTGGCCTTAGCTCTGCCAGATTAAATAAATTAATTAAATTAAAAAAAAATTAAGAATCGTACAGTAGAAGAGGCAAGACTTGTCTTGTGACCTTATCATGTGCCGTGACAATATCACCAATGGTTATGGAGAGGGAAGATGAGTTTTATTCTGAGATGAACTTCCGTGTCAGTAGATTCGTATCATATTAACCATCTTGAAAGAAACTCTCTTTCTGACAACTCATTCTTTCCCTTTCCGCACAGCTCAATGACAGATCTCGCCTCCTCACCTATACCTCAGGCAGTTGTGAGTTGTATCCTTTTTCCTCAAACTTCCTTTGCCAGTAGCGCCATTCTATACTCCGTGGAGCTGGCCACATGTAAAACAAACTACATACGCAATTACGTGGATAGCCCAATTAGCATATTACTGCTCCAACAGGTGGCTTCGATCGTCTTTTTTCTTTTGTCTTCCCCCTTCCTCCGAAAATCATACACGCAACTTCTTGATAAGTCACCACGTCCATCTTTAATGACGTCATGAAACGCGGTCATTATTGTTTTTGAGACGAGTTTACCTTCGGAACAAGTGAACATCTGTTGCCGTGTTTTTATACAAATGAGAGGCAAGTATTGTTTATCGGTGGACATTGATTTCTGTGATGTAAATTTTTAGCTTTATGAAAACGCCTGGAGGACTGGCTTTATACAAAGGAGATCGCACCTCCATTTCAGTCTACTTCAAGGACCAAAAAAACTTCTAACTTCAGCATCAAAATATGTTGCTTGTATTTTACGATGCTAAGTTCAGGAGCTATGAAAACAAAGCAAGTTCTGACAAGTTTGGCTGCTAGCTTCGAGAAATTTGTTTGCTAATAATATTATTATTATTATTAGGCTATTATTATTATTATTATTATTATTATTATTATTATTATTATTATTATTATAGGCCAATAACTTATTCTTCTTATTACATCAGATTATTATTAATACTATACATTAATTAGATCGATACTTGAATATACATCGTAAATAAACAAATTATGGAACGGTTATTACAATTTGGGTATGGTTTATTTTTAGACGGAAGCAGTTCAAAGTAACAGATTTTTTGTAAAATAATCACGTGTTATTAAATGAATATCGCACGATAAACACAAGTTAAGTCAAAACAAATTGGGAAACCGAGTTATAACTCTATGGAGGAAGCAGAGAAGGCAGACTGGGCTTAACCTGGTTTCGTCTAGGAGCTTGGAGGGCATTTAAAATCGTCAACGAAGATGGCGAGAATATGTCCTCTTTGTGGTAGAGAGGCAACACACCATATTTTATCGGGTGTGAAGTCTCCAGAAGCTCTGAGAAACGATTCTGCCAGAGTCCTTCATTACATCTAGCAGGGGGCACTTGGCAACATATGATATATTAAATAAAATCTAAATTCTGTGACAGTGTGGGAAAATTTATGATAAAAGTTCAACAGCTGAGGGTGGAACTGGAAGGGGAGGGCCGAGGAAATGTGGAATGAGTTATTTATTAGTGTTGTAATGAGTAGTATTAACACTGAGCGAATTAATTGGGATAATGTTTTTTTGTATTTATTATGTTTTTCTATTTCTTTTTTTATTGCGTGTGGTTTTTATGTATTACCTTTATATTTATTATTTGGATTATTTGGTGCAGTTTCAATTATATCTTATATTTATTTCATTTTTATTATTTTTGTGAAATTTGGTATGAAGTTAGATTAGTCGTAATTGTCATACTTAATGATAACGGTAGTAATAATAATAACGGTTGTTTTACTATTTTATTTTTAGTAGTATTATCTTTGTTTTCTTTGAAGATTTAAACTGTGCCTAGTTATAGCACGAAAAGAAGGACCTTGTGTACATGTGTTTGTACAGGGACATCACTTTATTTTTACCAACATTTTTAACATTAACCTGGCATACTCGGAAAACTGTTACCCCCTTCCATTACAGGAGTTTGATGTTACTAGTGCAAATGTAAACAAATCATTTTACTAGGTATTAGTGTATCCATTTATGTTGTAGGGAAATACGATATTACGATTTTCAGTTTGATCATCACTTTTACGGAATTTATCAAAATACAGCAGAGTAGTAATATTTTTTTCAAAACTCAACTTTTCAGGCGGCTATGTTCTTTATGTAATATCTCTTCTTTATTTAGCAAATTAATTATTGATGTTATCATACAATATAGAGAGTGCATTTAAATTGAGGGGTCATAAGTAAAGGATTGTAAGTGCACTTAAGTTACTTTTGAGAAAATGGGGTTTAAATATTTAAGCTTTCGTAAAATCGGTGAAATTTTTTATTTAAATTTTAATGTGTGATGCGATTAAAATATCCCCTTGCCACTAAAATTTTAGATACTTTTATATCTTACACTGGATGCACTTAACTCATTTATTACAAATGTCACTAGTATTCCTTTGCTTCTAGCCAAATTCAAAATAAGCTAATTTGAATTTTTAAACAAGTTGCTGAAAATGGTTGCCGTTCATTACAATGCAGGCTTCAATTCAGTACGCATATTATTAAAACATTTTTAAGCATATTCTCTGAAATTGAATTTATCGTTTCTTGAATATAATTTTTAGTACGATATTATTAATATAGGTTCTTTCTTCTTGAAAACGGAATCATATTTATGAAACACACTATACACTGCAGTGTTTACTTCAGTTGAAGACTTCGAATGCAACAGCGGCCGTAAGTTTGTGTGTCTGACGGGAGCAAGGACATTAGTGAAGGGGTGAAGGAATACATTCAGAAATGCAGGTACAATAAAAAGCAAGTAAAAATAAAATGATGTCCCTATATAATTTATTGTTAATCAATAAATACACTTAATTAATTAATTAATTAATTAATTCGTTCGTTCGCTCGCTCGCTCGCTCACTCACTCACTATCACTCAGTCATACAGTCACTCACTCACTCACTGTCACTCAGTCACTCACTCACTGTCACTCAGTCACTCATTCACTCACTGTCATTAAGTCACTCACTCACTGTCACTCAGTCACTCACTATCACTCAGTCATACAGTCACTCACTCACTCACTGTCACTCAGTCACTCACTCACTGTCACTCAGTCACTCACTCACTGTCACTCAGTCATTCATTCACTCACTGTCATTAAGTCACTCACTCACTCACTCACTCACTGTCACTCAGTCACACTCACTCACTCACTGTCACTCAGTCACTCACTTACTCACTGTCACTCAGTCACTCACTCACTCACTGTCACTCAGTCACTCACTCACTCACTCACTCACTGTCACTCAGTCATTCAGTCACTCGCTCACTCACTGTCACTAAGTCACTCACTACTCACTCACTGTCACTCAGTCACACTCACTCACTCACTGTCACTAAGTCACTCACTCACTCACTCATACTCACTCACTCACTCACTGTCACTCAGTCACACTCACTCACTCACTGTCACTCAGTTACTCACTCACTCACTGTCACTAAGTCACTCACTACTCACTCACTGTCACTCAGTCACTCACTCACTCACTGTCACTCAGTCACTCGCTCACTCACTGTCACTAAGTCACTCACTACTCACTCACTGTCACTCAGTCCCACTCACTCACTCACTGTCACTAAGTCACTCACTACTCACTCACTGTCACTCAGTCACACTCACTCACTCACTGTCACTAAGTCACTCACTCACTCACACTCACTCACTCACTGTCACTCAGTCACACTCACTCACTGTCACTGTCACACTCACTCACTCACTGTCACTCAGTCGCTCACTCACTCACTCACTGTCACTCAGTCACTCACTCACTCACTCACTGTCACTCAGTCACACTCACTCACTCACTGTCACTCAGTCACTCACTCACTCACTGTCACTAAGTCACTCACTGTCACTCAGTCACTCACTCACTGTCACTAAGTCACTCACTCACTCACTGTCACTAAGTCACTCACTCACTCACTGTCACTAAGTCACTCACTCACTTACTGTCACCAAGTCACTCACTCACTGTCACTAAGTCACTCACTCACTCATTGTCACTCAGTCACTCACTCAGTCACACTCACTCACTGTCACTCAGTTACTCACTCACTCACTGTCACTCAGTTACTCACTCACTCACTGTCACTAAGTCACTCACTCAGTCACACTCACTCACTCACTCACTGTCACTCAGTTACTCACTCACTCACTGTCACCAAGTCACTCACTCATTCAGTCACACTCACTCACTCACTGTCACTCAGTCACTCACTCACTGTCACTCAGTCACTTACTCAGTAACACTCAGTCACTCACTCACTGTCACTCAGTCACTCACTCACTCACTTCATTCATTCATTCATTCATTCATTCATTCATTCATTCATTCATTCATTCATTCATTCATTCATTCATCTATGCATCGTCATGAGGGACTTCAAATTGTCATAGGACCAAAATAAACATGGATTTAGAAAACAAACAAAATTTACATTTTAAAATAATTTTTCCGTTATTTACACCGATCCATTGCCTTAAGGTACCAATTTTATCGTTGCTACTTTGCTAGTTTATTTTAGTATCATTCTTTTTTAAAATTCTATGACATTATTATTTTCATTACTGTATATCATCATTGATATAACTTACTGTATGCTAGCGGTTGCGTGAGAGCATCCGATCAGCTCCTCGAGGTGTGAACCAGCTCTGTCGATCTCCCGTGTAATGAAAGAGTGTGATGGATATGTCCCAGCAATCAGCAGATCTCAGAGATTAATAAACTCACTGCGAATTAAGTTATTGTATGTCACGCTCCGTCACGCCCGAGTCACGCTATGGGAACCTCACGACTTGCTCTCTCACCCCCACCCCTACACTCGTTATTACCCGGATAAACGGAATAATAAATATGCTAATTCCACCGAAACCTGTTCTCACCTCGGCGCGGCCCAGATTGGCTCACACCGCGAGATTCCCTCAGACGATAATGTCCGATAATGTCTGTATTAAAAGTACATCTCTAAATCGAGATAAAGTACCTAAGTTTTCGTAAATGATGTACATCCCCTGATCAATATCTCTGGGCCAATCCCTTGGCATAGTTGTTACGTAACGAATTCCCACTGTGGAGACCGCAGTTCTATTCCCGGTTCGGCTAGACCAGGGCTGGGCACATTACGTGATTTCGAGAAATGAGCGCTGTTTACTTTGAAGAGCAATTGAGGCATTGACATGGGAAAGGTCGTAACTGCCAAAAATTCGAATTTTTAGGTTTTTCATTGAGAAGGTAGTAAATGGCCATGCCAATGGCACAGAGAAGGTAGTATGTCCGTATGTAATGAAACGAAGATGGAAACGTAGTCACTAGATAAGTTGTATGTGCACAGCTGTTGGCGCGGAGAAGGTAGTAACTCCTTTTACAACATCAGAGTGTGTCTAGACAAATACGGGCTGATAACTGTGCAGGGCAGAATAAGAATCGGATGATTCTAATGGTCCTGATTTACATTATTGCCAAGAAACATTTTGATTCAATGGACTTGAAATTCCTGGTTTCAGAACATTCCTACATGCCATGTGATAGGGAATTTGGCAACATACAGAAAAGAAAAAAAAAAGATGCAAGACCATGGTTCCAGAAGAGGTAAGGCCTAATAATGTAATAATGATGAAGGATGAGGATTTCTTCGACTTTTCTGCAGAATGTGACAAGTTTTTGAATACAACTCCTATCAAAATCAGCACCCTCAACTGGATTAGACTCTCAAGAGCTGATTTTCCTCTAATAAAAACCAAGACAGTCATTTAATGACCTTGAAATGTGGACAGAGCACAGGATTTTTAAGAAAGGACAGTCATTAACGTCAATCACTAACTTGCAGTGCTTGCAACGCCTTGAAAGAAGACCAGTCGTCCCTGATGCCAAAAAGAAAGACTTGTTATCTATGTTAGACTTCCTCGATGAAAAGTATCATGCATTTTACCGAAAAATTTGTGCATAATGTATAAATAATGTTAATTCTCAGTTTGGCTAATGAGTGATTTCAATTTTGTATTTTCATAAAATAGGATTTCACAGATAAATCTGTGCCAGACTTTTCAAATTTCATATGTAACACAAACATGAGAGTATGCCTTTCATTTAAAGCAGTTTCTGTAATAATGTAAGTGAGAAAGTGTTCATAAATTTGTTTTTTGCTTCCCCTGAAAAATTTTGTTTTTGGCAGTTACTACCTTTCCCATGTCAGCGCCTCAATTCTCCCGAGCGGTGTGACGTTTGCATACTGTACGTCACTCACTGTCAGTGCAGTAGTTGACTCTGCAGTAGGATGACGAACTTTGAAGATGCACCCGACTGAGAAGCTTTATGTCACACAAAAACCTAAATTATATTTTTTGAGATTGAACATAGCTAATTCATCTGTTCCAAACATTGAACGACTTCTGCAAATGAAACTACTTCATAAGTGTCGGAAAACAAGCACATAGTTATTTTGTTATTGAGTTTCAAGAAGTTTTGTTTCAATAGAAAATATTTATTGATTTGACATCGATAGAAGTAAGATTTTGTTACAATAGTTTATTCATGCAAAAGAAAAGTGTAAGATAATGTTTATTAATAATTTTCTTCTTGTGTTTCTGATTGATATTCTTTATTACATGTGTTTATGCTCGACCATGCCGAAATGTAGTGATTATACACCTGGTAGCAGACCTTTAATGCATGTCATTAAAGTACACCTACTCATTAAAGGTCAGGTCTTTCAGCCAATGACGACACAGGTTACAACTGTTCAGCCAATGACAGGTCAGCTTTCTACCGTTATAAAACCGCAAGTATCGATTATTCTCGGATATGCAATCGAAAGAGAATTATCGAAAAGTCACGGAGACTGGAAATCCAATACTGTCGCAGAAGGTTATGTTCTGTTACTATAATAATTAGCGTTAATTGTAAATAATATTCAAATAAATTCAATTTGTCATCTCGTTTTTCAATGTCTAATTTAATTTCAATGCTATCTCTGTAGGTTCTTATGGCCTAGCAAAGTCAATGTGGACATCTGTTCCTCGGAAAAAATCAATACTTTCGCGTCTGCGCACATCTCACAACATACGGAACATTGCTCCAGGTCAGATACAATTAAAATTAATAATATCAAGTTAGAAATATGGTCGAGCATAAAAAGTCGTATGAAACTCGCCTATAATGGTAATTAAGAAGCTCGTATGAAAATTATGAAAATTATGAAACTCGCTTGCGCTCGTTTCATAAATATCCATACTCGCTTCTTAATTACCTTCATTATAGGCACGTTGCATAATGTACTATTATATTATTAATACCATTATGTAATTGTTAATGCACTGTGCATATAGATTGTGTAAATAAGCCTAATGATTTGTGTGTGTGCGTGCGTGTGTGTATGTATATGTAGAGCTAAGTTTATTCCATTAAATTAATAAGTGTTTTATAAAGTCTGTACAGTACAATGAAGTGATGTAATATCCTTATAAACTGTTATATACTGACAGACTGAATGACTAGAACAACCGTGGCTCTTGTTATATTAATGCAGGGAAGGTAGCTGTAATGCGAGTCCGCCACTGAATGAGCGTTCTGCTCCGGCTTGGAATTGAAGTGCCTTGAGGAGCGAGAGCAGCTCTGGCCGACAATACGGAGCCGCTCTCATGCCCGGCGCTGGGCTAGACAAATCAACTCCATGGCACGTTTTCTCTGAATCTGCAAGTTTCTTAACGCCGTTTCCCAAGACGTAGATAACACAAGCAATATTATGTGAAGTACTGGCAGATATAATGCTGAATTGTAGCTACGAAAACTGCGGACTGCTTCACAAAAATATGCATTACATTTTTAAAAGTTATTATTAGAGCCCTGCGTTTGGTTACTTTGAATCAGTGGCGGCTCGTGATAAAATATTATGTGTGTTCACAATTTTGTGGTTCCAAAATCGAAGAGAATTTGAAATTGTACGTTTAGTCTAATATGAAATGTCATGATTCCAATGTTTCACTATCGAAAAAACCGTATATAAATTCAAAACGACATATAATAATAATAATAATAATAATAATAATAATAATAATAATAATAATAATAATAATAATAATATATAATAATAGTAATAATAATGAAATTCAGTCTTTCTATTTCCAATTTTTCCTGGTAAGCCAGTTTACCCAGTTCTTTACTGTTCCAAATTTCATTGAACAGAGTTCATTGTTTACGTTTGTTAATAATGAATACATACCACAGTCCCGTTATTTACAAACGCGTGTGTTCAATAATATATTTTGATTCACAACACACTGATGTACTATAACTTATACCAGTACTATAATCCCATTCGCATAGATTGATTGCTATAAATACATGCCAGTAAATATTATTCTTAAATATTATACACTACCATACAGATACTTAAATTCATACCACCACCACAGTCAGCCAGCACGTGTTTGTAAGTCAAACTATGCTATTATGCCGACACTGAAGTGTAGTAATTCACAAACTACACTCTCGTAGCAGCACTGTAAACACATCTACGTAAAGTAACGTTCCTACAGTCAGGTGCTGACATCTACAGGCTTTTAAATTTCCTCCTCGAGATATAGCACGTGAACGATAGGCATCGATGCACCTGACATCTGTAGGATAGATACTCATCATGTTCACTTAACGCTTTGTGCTCTTGACTAGTCATAAGCGGCCAGCTAAAGACAATTTTCTCCCGCGCATGCGTGAAATTCCTGTAACCATCTCGAAAAGAGCACGGCTTGTACGTGAACGGATGTTGCCAAGTTTACATAAGAAGTTTATGCAAGATGCGGGAAGTTTAAAATACTCGATTCTGATATTATACATCCCCGCTACGCCAATACGGTATCAAATAATAAAACTAGTCGTGCATTAATGGAAACAAGGTGTTCACGTGCTCTTGTGCTCTTATTGACGCACCGCCACTGCTTTGAATACAAGTTAGGTGTACATCGATCACACTAGTTCGTTTGCAGGGCAAGTTGCAAGTGAATAGTTCACGCTGTAGTGGATCATATAGTCTTCCATCATACACGGGTACTGTGTGTCTACATCTCTTTATTCGTGTATCTGTTTTTGTAAGTCGGTGAGCAACTGGAATAACACTTGGATTTAATAACAACAATAAAGAAGTATATATATATATATATAGTGTCCCAAACATGTATACACTCCTTAATAGCTCATAACTAATTCACTTTTAAATATTTTTGTGCGAGATCGTGCGTATTTGCTTGTTTTCCGCACAGAACCAATACGCGGTAAGTGTGAAATACCACATTCAGTATTCCCAACGTAACACACATAACAATTTCCCTCTTCTTACCGCTTAAGCGCGACATTCATTTTACTGCTTTAGGCTTTTAACATATTATTTTTAGAGACGTTTAACATAGTAATAATTATAAATTGGAAACTTACCACTGCAATTTCACCTAAATTGCAATGTTAATTATTGTTTTTAAATATTTGCAAAAATTAAGTAAAGTCTACTACTCCACGAAACTTATTGCATTCCTGATACAAGTAACATTAAGGAAGCCGTGAAAAAATCAACAAGATTCCAGATGCCGATGTTATTATTGCAATATGTTATATAAATAATATTGTTAAAATATTAAAATGAAAAATAAATCATTACGTAAGCTTACCGTTTGTTTTAAGTTCGCATTTATAGATTGGGGGGGGGGGAGACAGACGTATATCACGGCCTGCTGGAGTATAGTAAACACAGAAAACATTTTACAGCAACAATGTTGAAGAAAGATATTTTGGTGTTCCGAAGTTGGCGTCATTAAACAGAAACCAACATGTAGATTTCATTGCAACTAATTAGAAATTCGTCTTTCAGGTATGTAATAAACGATCTTCGCACAAAATAATGTACGATACACGAGCGGTATGTTTGTTTTCATGTTCTCGGAAATTAAAAAAGCTCAACTACGTTTCGCTTTTTCAATCTTTTCCTCGACCATGAAAACGTCAACACACCGCTCTTGTAACGTATATTACTATTTCATGTGTGAACGCTTAAAATAATGGCTGAATTCAGACTAAACACTGAGAAAAGGAAATTCATTTCGAAGTGCTACTGGAAGACTGAGAACATAAGTGAAGTGCAAAGACGTTTCGTCCACACCTGTGGAGTAACGGTCAGCGCGTCTGGCCGCGAAACCAGGTGGCCCGGGTTCGAATCCCGGTCGGGGCAAGTTACCTGGTTGTGGTTTTTTCCGGGGGTTTCCCTCAACCCAATATGAGCAAATGCTGGGTAACTTTCGGTGCTGGACCCCGGACTCATTTCACTGGCATTATCACCTTCATTTCATTCAGACGATAAATAACCCTAGATGTTGATACAGCGTCGTAAAATAACCCAATAAAATAAAAAATAATAATGGAGTTTCAACGAGATGCACCAACGCGACTCACAATTGCTCGTTTGCGAGATAAGTTTGAGGATGAAGAAACTATTCAGAATGTTCATAAGAACAATTCCGGAAGACCACGAACATCCACCAGCCCACAAGAGAAAGAGAAGTCGTCGAAAGGTTTCAGCAATCTCCTATACTAAAAGCCAGTTTATGAACCGACGAAACAGGAAGTAGTTGGATGGGCGAGAGGAAAGTGCAGGTTAGAGGGGTAGCCTGTGCAGTGATGACACGTTGAGTGTGGGGGATGGAGGGGAGAACGAGAACGAAGCTTTTCATTTGACCTCGCGTGAAAATGTCGTCTGCTAACGAAAATCTGGCAACGGAATCACGGAGACAGTGTAGCCAGTTCATTTGCAGTACCACGTACATTACGAGTCGCATTTCGTACCAGCGTCATTAGCTCGTGCTTTCTTAAAAACAGTAATTTTAATTACTAATATTGTTGATAGTGTTATCGAGAACTATAGACAGTAGTTATTTTAAACATATCGGTGACAAACGCTGAACACGCTTTGAATCTCGCGCCACTATGTGGCAACAGAGCTCAGAAAGAGAGCAACAGAACGTTGCTTCCGGTTTAGTCGGTTCATAATCTGGCTTTTAGTATAGAAAATCTGTTCGGCAAGCGGCTCGTGAGACAAGACTTTCAAAATCGAGTGTCCATCTCGTTTTGAAGCGTGCTCAATGGAAAAGTTTGATTAGTCCACGCTCTCAATGAAGATGATCATGAGCGGAGAATTGAATTTTGTGAGCAGTACCAAGCAAAATGTGCGGAGGACAATCAATTTCCATACAAGATTGTTTGGAGTGATGAGGCCACGTTTATGTTAAATGGCTCAATTAATCGTCACGATTGCACCTACTGGGCAGCTAACAATCCTCATGTGACAGTGGAACACCATGTGAACTTACCAAGAGTTACAGTGTGGTGTGGTTTGTCACCATTTGGTTTAATTGGACCTTTCTTTTTTTTATGGTACCGTGACTGCAATTTACCTCAACTTGCTAAAGGAATCCGCCACGCCAAGCATCCAAGAGATGTTTAAGAATGAAGAATGGTACTTCCAGCAAGATGGAGCACCTCCCCACTACCATCGCGACGTGAGGGCCTATCTTAACGGCCACCAGCAGAACAGATGGCTAGGACGAAGAGGTAGTACCGAGTACTCCCCTCGCTTACCGGATTTGACTTCGATGGATTTTGTTCTGTGGGGACATGTCAACCACAATGTTTATAGCACAGAACCACTACAATCGATAAGTTGAGAGCAGCCATTGAAAGAGGATGTGCCCAAATACCAACCGAAATGATTAGGAACGTTTTTGATTCCATCAGCCAGCGTTATCACCTGTGCCCAGACCACAATGGCCAACAATTTGAACACTTTCAATAAATGGCTGGTTTCTACATTGGTTCACATTATTTTTAATTTTGAAACTTTTCTGTATCATAATAATTCTTCACGATATAGTCATTCAAAGTGTGTATACATTTTATTGGGACACTCTGTAGTTGAAGAATAAAGTGCATAAGATTTGCTGATGATAAGGCATTGTTAGCAGAAGAGGGGATGATATTAAAGGATACGCTACTGGAGCTAAATGACAGCTGTGAGCAATATGGGATGAAGATAAATGTCAACAAGATGAAGACTATGGTCATCGGAAGAAAAGTAAAGAAGATAAACAGCTCGGGGCTTCCCAACTTTCCGATCACGAAACTATATGGACGCCATATCAGAGTATACCGTTGGGGGATAATTAAATAAATGAATGAATTAATTAATAAATGAATAAATAAATAAATAAATAAGTAAATGAATAAATAAGTAAATAAAAAATAAGTAAACAAATTAAATAAATAAATACATAAATAAATAAATATATATATATATATATAAATAAGTAAATAAGTAAGTAAATAAATAAGTAAGTAAGAAAAAAGTAAGTAAGTAAATAAATAAATAAATAAGTAAATAAGAAGTAAGTAAGTAAATAAGTAATTAAATGAATAAATGAATGAATAAATAAATAAATGAATAAATGAATGAATAAATAAATGAATAAATAAATAAAGAAATAAGTAAATAAATAAATACACAAACAAAAAAATAAATAAATAAATGAGTAAATAAATAGCCTAAATAAATAAATAAATAAACAGATAAAAGAGTAAATAAATAAGTAAATAAATAAATGAGTGAATAATTACCCTAAATAAATAAATAAATAAATAAACAAATAAATAAGTAAATAAATAAATAAATAAATGAGTAAATAAATACCATAAATAAATAAATAAATAAATAAATAAATAAATAAATAAATAAATGAGTAAATAAATACCCTAAATAAATAAATTTATTTTATTTTTTTATTTTTTATTTATTTTTTATTTATTTATTTTATTCCATAGATCTTACATGAGCAATGAAGCTTTAAGATGTGGAACATGTCAACATTTTACAATAATACAATTACAATTTTTACAAATTTTTATAGTTTTACAATTTAGTAATTTTCTACAATTTTTACAATTTTGTACAATTTTTTACATTTTTTTTTTTTACATTTTGGCGAGGTGTAGTGAGATGAGATGAGGTCCGAGGATTCGCCAAAATATTACCCGACATTTGCCTTTTCGGTGGGGGAAACCTCGGAAAAACCCAACCAGGTAATCAAATCAAAGGGGGTAATCAAATCAAAGGGGTTGATGCCAAGGACTCGCCATAGACCATCCGGCTTCAGTCCCACGGCTGGGGAAAACCTCGGAAGGAACCAAAGACCAAAGGGGGATCCAACCCAAGCCCGAACGCAGCTCCGGATCAGCAGCCCAGCAAGTCTGCCGACTGAGCTACATCGATGGCTCTACTAAAAGTATACAATACATTGCCAATCAGATTATTAAATTTACAAACGCAAACGATCATTCATAAGTTGAGCTATATTATAATACAAAACAATTTAATTAAATTTAAGGCATAAACAATTCAACCAGTTGTGATATACAGAAATTGATAATACATATCATGCAAACTACTTCAAATTACAAACACAAACAATTTATCAGTAGAGCTATATAGATTACTATTCAATTTAAAGCATATACAATTCATCGGTCAAAACTATACAAATATATACAATACAAAGTAGCATACTTTCATTAAGCTTACAAATTTGTACAATTAATATCAAGTAGATTAATTCAATTTATAATCATAAACAATTCATCAGTTGAGCTCTGCATATTACCATTCAATTTACAGTAGGTCTATATACAATTCATCAGTAGAGCTACACAGACTAGTAATCATTTTAAGAACATATACAATTCATCAGCCAAACTATACAAACATATACAATCAAATTAGTTCAATTTACAAACTTATTTTCGTTAAGCTATACAATTCATATGAAGTAGATTAATTCAAGTTATAAGCTTAAACAATTCATCAGTTGACCTATACAGTATACTATTCAATTTACAGTACATACAATTCATCAGTTATGCTAAACAAAAATACAATACATAGTAAACAGATTAAGTCAATATAAAAACATATTTTAGTTGAGCTATATAAAATTGTACATGTCATTTAAGTAGAATAATTCAGTTCACAAGCATAAACAATTCATCAATTGTGTAGAAGGTATGAGTATGTAGAAATTTGGTTAATTCTTTTCTGAACCTTTTCTCGTTGTTCTTCAAGTCTTTAAGATAATTAGGCAGTGCATTGAAGACTGTTATACATGAATAGCGAACTCCTTTTTTAAAATAGCTTAGACTAACAGAGGGTAGATGAAGATCTGATTTATGTCTTGTATTAAAATGATGAATGTCTTGATTAGTACTGAATTTATCTTGGTTCTTAATATACAGCATCATTAGGGAAAGAATGTATTCACAAGGTAAAGTCAAGATTTCTAAGTTTCGGAAAATATTTTTACATGAGGTCCTTTTATGCACACCGGCCATTATTCTTATAGCTTCCTTTTGTAAAACAAAAACGTGTTTAGCTTAAGACGAGTTACCCCAGAATATTAATCCATATTTCATTACAGAGTGAAAATATGCAAAGTATGACATTTTAAGTAAGTTTATATCGCCAATAGTAGATAAGGAGCTTAATGCATAACAGGCAGAGCTCAATTTACGAGTAATACATTCTATATGCGTTTTCCAGTTCAAGTGATTATCCAATTCTAAACCAAGAAACTTTGTGCTTATAGATTCTTTGAGATGAGTTCCATTTAATCGAATACTGTAGGAAACCTGAGCACTATTGTGTGTACTAAATTTGACTGCACTGGTTTTATCAACATTAAGTGCTAGTTTATTTGCATGGAACCATTCATTCATTAGATGCAGCACTGTATTAGAAGTGTTTATAAAATGATCGTATTGTTTGCTTGAAATAATTACACTTGTATCATCTGCAAATAAAATTACATGGGATGAATTGTTTATGGTCAAGGCTAAATCATTAATATAAACTAGAAACAACAATGGACCTAAAATTGACCCCTGCGGAACACCATGTTTAATATTTTTAAATTCTGAATAAGTAACTTTATGACTATTTGGTACATTTATTTCTACTTTTTGTTTTCTATTTGATAAGTACGATGTAAACCAACCCAACATCTCATCTTTAATACCATAAAACTTCAATTTTTTTACTAATATACTATGGTCTACACAATCAAATGCTTTAGCCAAGTCACAAAAAATCCCACCTACATGTAGTTTCGAATTTAATGAATTTAGTATTTCATCCACCAAACTAAAAGCAGCATTCTCTGTCGATTTTTTTTTCTAAATCCAAACTGTTCTAAAACTACTATATTTTTGGACTCCAGGTAATGAAATAATCTATTATACATAACTTTCTCAAACACTTTTGAAAATGTTGTTAATAATGATATGTGTCTGTAATTAGCAATAGTACATTTATCTCCTTTTGTATATTGGTTTTACTATTGAATATTTGAGTCTTTCTGGAAAAATACCACATTGCATTGACAAATTGCATAGATAGCTTAACGGAGGGATAATATTTCAGAACAAGCTTTCAGAACTTTACTTGGAATTTCATCATATCCAGAGGAATATTTTGTTTTTAGTTGTTTTATCACATGCATGATTTCTGCTGCGATAGTAGGAATAAATTTGAGACCTAAAAACTCAGTGATAAATGCATCAGTTAGGTAACCAAGTGCAGCATCTTCTGCACAATCTTGAATGTTTAAGTTCTGAATAATATTTATATAGAAGTCGTTAAAACGATTTGCAATTGATTTTGGGTTATCTATTTTACTATCATTGATTTTAATGCAAGTAACATTTTCACTCTTTGAATATCGATTAGTTTCATTTTTAATAATATCCCAAATAGTTTTAATCTTATTATCTGAATTTTTGTATTTTTCATTCAGATACATTTTCTTTGCATCTTTTATAACTTTTGTCAAAGTTTTACAGTAATTCTTGTAGTAATTAAGAACATGAGGATCATCACTATTCCTACTCATTAAATATAGATTCCTTTTTCTAGCACATGATATTTTAATTCCCTGAGTTATCCACATGTTTTTACTTTTACATTTTTTCACCACCTTGACTGGAAAACATTCATTGAAATAATTCGTAAATGTAGTGAAAAATGCATTAAATTTAGTATGAATATCAATGGTATCGGTACTATATACATTTTCCCAAGATTCATTTTGTAGACATGTATTTAAATGATGAAGAGATTCAGCATTTATAATCCTTTTTTTTAAATAAATAAATGAGTAAATAAACACCCTAAATAAATAAATAAATAAACAAATAAATGAGTAAATAAATAAATAAATTAATAAATGAGTAAATAAATACCCAAAATAAATAAATAAATAAATAAATAAATAAATAAATAAATAAACAAATAAATAAATGAATAAATAAATAAATAAATAAATAAATAAATAAATAAATAAATAAATAAATAAATAAATAAATAAATGAGTAAATAAATACCCTAAATAAATAAATGAGTAAATAAATACCTAAATAAATAAATAAACAAATGAGTAAATAAATAAATAAATACCCTAAATAAATAAATAAATAAATAAATAAATAAATAAATAAATAAATAAATAATTTAAAAACAATGGGTTTAGTCAAGAATCGAACCCGCCTCCATTCACAGCAAGACAAGCTACGGACAGATAATATATTTCATTTAACGAGGTTCGAACTCAGAATCGCGATCACCAGACCACCGAAGACGATCCTGTCTTACCGATACGAATGCTTTTACCAAGTTGACAAACGTCTTCCATCGCACACCGCATGCTGGAGTTTTAGAGAGAGGTTCGACAATAAACATGTCAGATGTGGCTATGCTCACAGCGGGGTCCGAACACACAACTCGGACCATCGGGAGCAGCTTTCCAATTAATGATGGAAGCTCCGCGGGGGGTTGCATAAGCAGCCGGGCTGAGACACGTTGCTCTGTGGTTCTAACGGAACGCCGCAAAGTTCCATGGTTTCGCTGATCCAATTTAAAGCGCGCAGTCATACGGATTTCAGAGAGGAAAAAATTAGTAACAGGAATCAGAACTTGGCCTACAGAGTGTTTCAAAATTCTTATCACGATTTTCAATAAAATTTATTACAATTTTCTTTCCTTTATTGCGTCATACAAGCGACGTACGTTGAGGCAAATCATAATATTATAAGGTGCGTAAAAAGTATCGAACACAACTTGTACTCGTAGCTTTAGTATTTTAAACTTTATGAAGAAACTATACAGGGTGTTTCAAAATTCCGGGCATAATTTCAGGTATGTATTTCCCACATGTATACAATCAAAATAGTTCATTACAACATGTGTCCGGAAATGCTTCATTTCCGAGTTATGGCCTTCACAACATTGAAATTCACCGGAACGTTTTTCTTTCCGCAGGTCGTTGTCATTACAGAAGATGTTCAAAATGTTCACCTCCTGCTTGAATGCAGACCTCACATCGATGTCTCATTGACCTGCGAACACGATCCCAAACTCCAGGAGTATTGCGTATGTCCTCAGAACATGCCACAATTCGATTCCGAAGGGATTCCAAATCAGGCACCGGAGACGAATAAACCAATGATTTTAAATGGCCCCACAAGTAGAAATCGAGAGGGTTCAGATCAGGTGAGCGTGGAGGCCAAGCAATTGGGCCACCTTTACCTATCCATCGATCAGGAAACCTTCGATCCAAGTACCGGCGAACCGTACAACTGAAGTGTGCAGGAGCGCCATCATGCAAGAAGTGAATGTGTCGACGATTGATCAGTGGAGTGTCTTCTAAAACATGAGGTATGGTGTTTTCCAGGAGGTTTGTGTACGCCTGCCCCGTAAGTCTGTTTACAAATACATGGGGTCCAACTAATCGATCACCAATGACACTGGCCCACATGTTGAGGGAGAACCGTACCTGGTGATGAGATGGAACAGTTGCACGTGGGTTTTCATACGCCCATACATGCTGATTGTGGAAATTTGTTATGCCATCTAGTGTTAACTGTGCTTCATCTGTAAATAATACTAAGGCAGGAAAGTTCGGATTTACACCACACTGCTGCAAGAACCACTGACAGAACCTAACTCATGCAGGGTAATCTGCTGGTGACAGGGCCTGTACACGTTGCAAATGATAAGGATACAATTGATACTCTTTCAACAGTCTCCAGACAGTCGTATGAGGAACATTGACTTGCAACGCTACCTTTCGTGTGCTGATAGAAGGAGTCATGTTCACAGCCTCCAGAATCTCCTCCTGTACTTCTGGAGTTGTAGATCTTGGTCGTCCACTTCCTAAACCAGGAGAGTTAAATTTTCCATACTCGCACAGACGGTAATGGAGACGTACAAATGTCTTCCGATCTGGACATTGTCGCGGTGGGTACCTCTCCTGGTACAAACGACGAGCCAGCGCAGCATTGCCGTCCGCCTTACCGTACATGAAGTACATGTCGCACAGTCTAACGCCTACACAACACTGAATGTAACCTTCGCCTCGGAATGAACTGTCAGAGTGCCCTCTTAATGTCTCCTTTGACGGCAACGACCTGCGGAAAAAAAAACTTTCCGGTAAATTTCAATGATGTGAAGGCCATAACTCGGAAATAAAGCATTTCCGGACACATGTTGTAATGAACTATTTTGATTGTCTACATGTGGGAAATACATACCTGAAATTATGCCCCGTATTTTTGAAACACTCTGTATACAGAAGTTATAGGACGTTAAAAATATTTTGAACATGTTATTAAAAATACGTTTTACAATTATACAGATTTTGCCGAAATAAATAAATAAATAAATAAATAAATAAATAAATAAATAAATAAATAAATAAATAAATGAATGGATAAATAAATAAATAAATGGATAAATGAATAAATAAATAAATAAATGAAGGAATAAATGGATAAATGAATAAATAAATAAATAAATAGATAATTAAATAAATGTATAAATAAATAAATGAATAAATAAATACATGAATGAATGAATGAATAATAAATAAATAAATAAATAAATAAAAATAAAATAAATAAATAAATGTATAAATAAATGAATAAATAAATAAATACATAAATAAATAAATGAATACATGAATAAAAGAATGAATAAATTAATAAAGGAATGAATGAATGAATAAATAAATAAAGTAATTAATAAATTAATGATTAAATGAATAAATAAATAAATAAATAAAATAAATAAATGTATAAATAAATAAACGAATAAATAAATAAATACATAAATGAATAAATGAATGAATGAATAAATAAATTAATTATTTAAGAAATTAATAAAAAATAAAATAAATAAATGTATAAATAAATAAATGAATAAATAAATAAATGAATAAATGAATAAAGGAATGAATAAATGAATGATTAAGTGAGTAAATAAATAAATAAATAAATAAACAAATAAATAAATAAACAAATAAATAAATAAGTAAATTGATAAATGAATAAAAAATAAAAAATAAATAAATACGTGTATAAATAAATAAATGAATAAATAAATAAATTAAAAATAAATAAATAAATAAATGAATAATGTAATTAATAAATGAATGATTAAATGAATAAATTAATAAATAAATAAACAAATAAAGAAAGAAAGAAACAAAGAAACAAATAAATATATAAATAATAAATAAAAATGAAATTAATTAATCGATAAATAAAAATTTTCGGAATGGAGGGGAATTACAACTCTTGATGACAATCACTTGAAGATAAGTCTTCATCTAACGGTGGAAACTTAAGCTGAATTCGCAACGAAAAGTAGAAATAATTGTATGTGTAACTGACTGAAAGCACCCGGCATTGCCCGGGTTGTCCTCTTTATCCTCTTTATTTTTTAATTAAATTGGTTTGTTAGACTTTTCGGAAATCTCAGAAACTCTTTACATAGCGTCACTTACATGAATTAATGAACTTTTAGCCAAATGCCTGAAAGATTAAGTCAATTTAAAACATCTGCAGATCAGGCAACGAAGGAAAACATTTCATCACGTGCCTCACTTTCAAATGTATTTTTTAATTTGTATGCATATATATATATATACTGTATACATATATGTGTTCATTTATTTATTCTGGCGTAGTTAAGGCCGTCAGACCTTCTCTTCCACATCACCAGAAATATAAATAATATAATAGAAAAATGAAACTATAAATAAAGTAAAACCAAACGAACATAATTCTATATGGGCCTCCTTTTTTCACAATATATTTTCGTCCAAAAGTAAAAACCAATTCTAATTATTTTTCTCCTATTTACAGAGTTTTGAATATTTAAATTGCACTTTTTAAAATAAATATATTTTACCGAAGGAGTAACGAAATTCCATAGCAACAGCTATCACGACTTCCTAAACAATAGAAAACTTCAAAATATGAAGGTGATTCGGAACCAAAGATTACTAAAATATTACTTTCGTCCACTGGGCCGTGCCTCAGAGTGCGATTATCTAGTTCTGGAAACAGGATTAAGCTTCTGATCGCGATCGAGACGTTGACGCACTACAACCACGATCGCGATTAGGTCAATAATATTACACAAACTTAACTTATATATAAAAGTAAATGTGGCTATGTATGTATGTATGTATGTATGTATGTATGTATGTATGTATGTATGTATGTATGTATGTATGTATGTATGTATGTAAGTATGTATGTATGTATGTATATGTGTATGCATGTATGAATGTATATATGTATGTACTCTATACAAATCTACACGCTTTAACCGATATTTGCCAAAGTTTGCACATTTAACCTTCATAACCAGGAGAAGAACATAGGCTACATTAAAATTCTGCAAATGGACGTTAAATTAATAAAAAAAAATAAAAATAAAATTATATGCGATCAAACATTCATGTACAGTATAATATTAAAATGCAATTTTCTGCAGTCAATTGTTCTTTATTATTGTCTGTTATATTCAGTATCGACTTTCACGAGGCCTTGGAAATTATAACACGAAATTAAATAACATTGTTGATACACATCATGAAGGCTAAAACTAGATAATTCATGCAATAAATAACTTTACTCAGCCCAGGAACGTATTATGAATTTCTTAATGCAGTTGTACATAGTGAGCAGACTGTGTTTTATCCAACTGAATTCTTGAATTCTTTGAA
Organism: Periplaneta americana; assembly: GCA_025594305.2. Classification (NCBI taxonomy): domain Eukaryota; kingdom Metazoa; phylum Arthropoda; class Insecta; order Blattodea; family Blattidae; genus Periplaneta; species Periplaneta americana. Next base: position 25,041,828 of record JAJSOF020000035.1, read on the forward strand.
ACCACAAGGATTGCTACCATATAAATTAATACTTAATATTGAATCACCATTAATACTATTGTGAAATACTGACCCACCAAAATTATGCAATGAAACAAGAATTAGTGTGAAAAAACTCATTAAGAACGTAGTAATAGAAGTGACAATATTAACTGGCAAAACGAAAGAAGATGTTTTTATCCACGCATTCTTATGATACCCACTAACATGCCTTTCGATTTTAAGTAACAGCAATATCAGTGCGACTAGCATGTGTAATGGCCATATTAAAATTAAGCTCAAGGACGGTCGCTCAAAGTTGCAGACATTAACTTAAAAACTCCGTGTTTTTCACATCCTCAGCTATATTTTATACAAAGAAGTAGGGGAAAAAAAAAAAGATTTTACACACATCAAAAAGAAATCCAATGGTACTTTTGTCATATTGCTAATGTAGTATGTGAATGTACGTAAGCCGACTGTTAGGTCAGATAGTAAAAATAAAAATAATATCATACGTCTCTCAAAATATTGTTGTTCATGTCCGAAAATGTGTTACTGGGAAATTCTAACTGTATAATCACGTTTCCAATGTAGTATGTTATGCGTTGTGGAAATAATCTCTTAAAAAAAAAAAAAAACTGGTATACGTCTCTCAGAATATTAATCTCTATGTTAAAAAATGATTTATTGCGAGTTTATATTGTATCTCTATTCTGTGTATGAAATAAGAATTAATATAGGCCTAATATGTTCTGAATTTGTGAGATATAGTTTCTCAAGTCCTATTAAATAAATAGACATGCAGAAGTCAAGGGGTAAAAAATCTTGCAATATAAATTAAATGATATATGTATATATTGATTTTTTGGTACAACCGAAGAGTCTAACAACCAGTTAAAAAAAAAAAAAACAACTCGGGCAACGCCGGGTGCTTTCAGCTAGTCGTAAATAAAATTGTAAGTCAGATATTATCTTTGAACTCCAGTGTACGCCGTGCTATACTCCATACATACATGCACTGTTGAGGGTTGCTTGGAGCCTCTAAGTCTAGGTAATCCAAACGCAGGACTCCACTTATAATTTATAGATCTGTCACAGTCTACTATATACAGTCGCGAAGCTTGAGGTGTTTTTTTGCAAATCTCGTGATAAAGCGCTCCAAGCGGTTAGCAACTAGAAACAATAGACTGTCCATGGTCGACTTTGGACTGTGTCGTATTTCTATCGAGTGCTAGCTCGTTGCGTATTTCACATTGATGCTTGTGAAATGTTCGTTATTGGTTGTAACGAAAATGTTAATGGCTAAAATATAATAATTGGAATAATAATATGGGACAAGGAGGAGACGTTTGTAGTGCTACAAATTGTAGCAACAGTAAGAGAAAGAGGCCAGAGTTATCCTTTTTCCGATTTCCGAAAGATTCAGAAAGGTTCCTGGTTTCCACAAGAATGCTGTGCAGAAACAAAACTGTTAATTTGAAGTTCTTTGTGACTGTTAGAATACATTATATCCTTAAATTTCACAATGAAATGTTTCAGTTTAACCGAAAGGACATTAGATACCGGTTAAAGTTCTGTCACTTAGGCTGCTAAATTTCCAGAGAAATAAAGGTTAAGTCTACTTTTTTTCAGAGGATATATTTTTAATTGTAGCTATTAATTTTGTTATTATTTTTATGTGTTATTTTACTAAAGACGTAGAAAAATTAAGTTTGTTTTAATGAAATTTATTGATCACGTTTTATTTTCAATTCTGGTGGGATTATTATTGCTTAGGCCTACTTTTTTCTTCAAAGGATATGTTTTTAATTATAGCTGTTAATTTTGTTGTTATTTTTATTTGTTGCTTTACTAGAGACGTAGAAAAAGTCTGTTACAATAAAATTTATTGATCACGTTTTATTTCCAATTCTGGTGTGATTATTATTGCTTAACCTCATCCCACTTTGTTAACTACGTAAGCCTACACTACAAGTACCGGTACACGTAAGTTATTCCATTAATTCATATTTCCATTATTATTGTTGTAAAGAGAAATGCAAATTAATATTTATTGGTTTCATAGTTATTTATCGCTATAATCTTGAATGAGTGAAGCTATTATAGTAAATTTCAGTTCGTTTTGCACAAACAAAAATTATATTAACTTATTTCTTGCAGGTATCTTCGAGTTTATGGTGGAATTTAATATACTTCATTAAAATAATAAATTAACTTTATGCATTTAATATTTCAATAATGGAAGGAAGATGTTAATTTTTCCAAAAGAACACGACAACGAAAGTGTAGCATATTTTGTCGGCTGCTAGGAGAGAGATCTGCGATGATGAGGCGATAGTGGCGATCCTAGTGGTGGGCAACTACCCATTTTTGCATTTTTACTACATATTGAGCTTCGCGACTGTATATAGTAGACTGTGGATCTGTCATGTTTTCGTTGACAAGTGGAAATATCATTCAGAAACAACATTTTATACCATACTTAAAGCTACTTTTTGTTTCTTACAGTTGGTACTGGCAGCCAGGTTTTTGTAGGTCACTTGTTCTTTACATTATTTACCCTTGCCATCTGTTTAATTCGTTAAGAATGCGTTGAAATGGAAATGTTGTTGCTAATTTATTGTTGATGTCAAACGATGCAAACGATGTTCATAAATTACGAATTCTTTCCCTAGCAACCCACTAGGAACCGCTGTAGAGATTGCTTTATCCAGCTGAACATTAACATGTAATCATCAAGTAGACTGTGAATTGTGGCCGTCTTCAAATGTCTAAGATAACAGAACACAGTCGAATTACGTTCACAAAGTTTCCCGTTGTGAATGTTACGGAAAATTTTTTGAAGATCGCAAAAATACGACTAGTTTGAGTAATCCTCTGCAGGTGGCTCTGTTGTGCCGGACGTACAACAAACATTGACCATCAATTCTGTGGTATCCTGGACTCCGAACTGACAAAACCGGGTGTACAGAAACTGAGCTAGTCAGCGTATTTTAGATATCAGGAAATTGTGGTTATTCTGGCAAAGAATCCGCTTACAACAGGATAAAAACGTGAGATTTGATGTGACTTTTGTTTGACAAACAACTCAAGCATATGGAAGTATTTAGTTATACAGGGACATAATTTTATTTTTACTTCAATTTTAATTGTACCTGAGTTTTTGAATGTACTTCACTTCCACCCCTTCTACTAGTAAACTTCCAACCTTACACCACACAGAACCAAGGCCGCGTATGCAGTCAAAGTAAGTAGTACTCAGTTAGTGAGTATAGTACGTTCCAGAAATACGTTCGCGTTTTCCAGTGACGAAAGAACTTTCAATATTGAATCATATTTTCGCACAGGTACTGTCGTTCGTTTGCTTACGTCGCATCCCGTTTTCCCTCACCTACTTCTGCTTGCTTAGTGACTGGGCTGTCTTTGTTCTTTTCTGAAAACATTAATTTCTGTTAGGAATTGGATGTCTACGTAATATTATACAGGGACATCATTTTAACTTGCTTTTTTAACCTGCATTTCTGAATGTACTTCACTTCACCCCTTCACTAATGTCCTTGCTCCCGTGACACACAAACTTACGGCCGCTGTTCATTCGAAATCTTCAGTGAAGTAAACACTGCAGTGTATATGTGTTTCAGAAATATGATTGCGTTTTCTATAGAAGAAAGAACCTATATTAATAATATCGTACTAAAAAATTATATTCAAGAAACGATAAATTCAATTTCAGAGAATATGCTTCAAAATGTTTTTAATAATATCTACTGAATTGAAGCCTTATTGTAATGAACGGCAACCATTTTCAGCAACTTGTTTAAAAATCAGATTACTTTTTTGAATTGAGGTGGGAACAAAGGAACTAGTGACATTTGTAATAAAAGAGTTCCTGCATCCAGTGTCAAAAGTATCTAAAATTTTAGTAATTTTAATCGCATCACACATTAAAATTTAAATAAAAAAATTTCACCGATTTTACGAAAGCTTAAATATTTAAACCCCATTTTCTCAAAAGTAACTTAAGTGCACTTACAGCTCTTTACTTATGACCCCCTCAACTTAAATGCACTCTCTATAATGATAACATCAATAATTAATTTGCTAAGAAGAGATATTACATAAAGAACATAGCCGCCTGAAAAGTTGAGTTTTGAAAAAAATATGTCTCTGCTGTATTTTGATAAAGAGTAAAAGTGATGATCAAACTGAAAATTAATATGTTTTCCTACAACATAAATGGATACACTACTTTTCTCTCCTCCTATACCTAGTAAAATGATTTGTTTACATATTGTACTGTAATGGAAGGGGGCAACAGTGTTTGAGTATAGCCAGGTTAATGTTAAAAATGTTGGTAAAAGTGATGTCCCTGTACTACTGTTTAAAATAACTTAACTAAAAGATCCTCGTTAAGTAATTAACTGTGATTTCCCCCCTTTCTACGACCCTGCGACAAAATCACTTGGACGAACAGTAGATAGCATGTCTGAGTAATTTTATGTTTTCGGATCGGGCAGAAGTGAAGATTGAATTTACAGTACATACGGTACTCTTTTGTAGAGTAGATACAAAATTATTTCAACATAAGTTACTAGAACGAAAGACGAAACTGGTAGGCCTAATTGGAATTAGTACATTAATCTGTAATGCGATAATATGCACAAAAGAACTGAAGCCTGTATCGAAATGAACGGCCACCGTTTAAAAAAATGTGTTTAAATATCCATATTATGATTATTTTTCAATTTAACTTCATTCTCTATATTGTAAGCTAATGTGTTGTAGACAGTATAATATACACTGCATAATGAATAGTCCACATGGACAAGCTCAGTTTGTGAGTAAAAACACTTATTGTTAATACTGTACTGTATTTTGATTAAACAAAAACCTAATGAAAATTATCAAACTCAAAATAGCGATATTTCCTAGTTTACGTAAATGAATGAACTACTTTTCTTCCCTCCTATATCTAGTAAAGTGAGTTGTTTGTATTTTACGCCAGTACCATCGAACTCTAGTCGTGGAATGGGGTTGGCAACCGGTGTTTCCGGTTCTCAAATCCCAAGGTATTGCCAGGTTAATATTAGAAATGTTAGTAAAATTAAAATGATGTCCCTGTACAAAGAAAAACACGATTCTGAACTTCTAGCTAGCCACCGGCGTAGCTCAGTCGGCTGAGGCGATTGCTTGTCGATCCGGAGTTGCTCTCGGGTGCGAGTTCGATTCCCACTTGTGATAATTACCTGTTTTTTTCCGAGGTTTTCCCCCACCATAACGAAAATGTTAGGTAATCCATGACGAATCCTCGGCCTCATCTCGCCAAATATCATTTCGTTATCACCAATATCATCGACGCCAAAAAACCTCGTAGTTGAGATAGCATCTTTAAATAACGAAGTAAAAAAAACTTGTACCTCATCCGAGAGGCTATTTTTCATGAAATTACAGTCAAATAATCAATGTTACGCAACAAACTAATAAGGACAGATTTGTTGGTAATAAAAATCCGTGGCACGACGCCCGTGAAGGACAAGGCCGACCAGTCGGATGTTGACCTCACGTCCACGTGCCTCAGCAGAGGTGAACGATCATCCAACCAGAAAAAGCTATCGTGTGGTTAGCACGATGATCCTCCAGCCGTTATAATTGTTTTTCGTAACCGAATTTTCCTACCTATTGTATAGCTCGCGCAAGGAACGAGTACCGAAAAGCAATGGTGGCGTTACCGTCTGTTTTGACGTGTGTATGTAGGCACGCCGAGGGGGGAGAGGTACGAGTCGATGGAAGTACTGTCTCTTCCAAGAAGATGAACAAATGAGGACATCGCTATGGAAATAAAGAACGTAGCAAGAGAAAAATTTGAAGCTAATTAAACGCACAAAATATGTTTACGAATGAAATGATAATACAGTGCGATGCAAGACACGTATTCGCATGCAATGGAACAAACTAAAGTCGTAATGTAACTATCACAACGCAAGACTGATTCTATCGATGTCATTTCTCTTCCGACTGTACTCTTGAATATCATTCAAGTTATCTCGTGACCTTTCCTGTCGCCCGCTCTTCCTTATCGCAGTGTTTGATTCGCATTCCTTCCGTCGGTATTCCGTGCTTGCGAGACCTATAGCTCCCTAAATTCGTCACGAATTCGAAGCTCCAACTTTTCGATGCTTTCGGAAATTCAGCCGAAGTATCAGACGATATACGCAACTTCCACGCAATTTTAGAATTCTGTAAGACACGTTGCGAAGCAATCAAGTGAATATTGGAATGAAAGGTAATGCCACTGTCCAGTATAACAAAACTTACCTCCTCCAGTTGCAGGAAATACCCTAGCCACTCACTTTTTTCTACTTCTCTGTAAACACCAGCTAACAAAAGACAAAGCTGAAAGTTCAGTTGCTTTTAGACGGTGGGGTGACATGAAATCGTTATTTAGCGAGACCTGTCAATCACGTAAGTTTCTCCAGAGATGAGAACAGACTGCGAGATGGGAGGATTAGCAGTGAAATACAAGGTTTTGCCTATGTGGCTATGGCTGTCCTGTCCGGAATGCTGAAATATGTATCCCATTATGTACCAAAAACTTTGAGCTTAAAAGCTTCTTTTTATAATTTCGTTTTAGTTTATACGGAAATATTATTTTTTTACAAGGTGTTTAATGAAACGATATTTAGCATGGATGTCAATTTTATGTAAAAATATGTAATTATCTTAAAAATATAGCTTTGTGCGAAATATACTAAGAAAAATACTAGTGAAGTGCTTTGTGTGGAGTGTGGCATTGTATGGATCAGAAACATGGACATTACGACGAAGTGAGTTATGCTCGTAATCCAAGGTTTTACTGTATATTACTCGCAATGAATGCATAAAAATACACAGTGTCTGAAATGAAACCTACCGATAAAGATACTAAATAATTTATTCTTTAATTACGACACACAAAAACAAATTAGGGGAAAATATTAATCAACTCAAAAAGTTTATGTCACCATCAGTAAATCTCAACACGAGTAGCACGACACACATCTAACCTGCATTCAATCTCTCTCCAGGCATTGTGTAACATCTGCGCAGTTATAGATCTTACTGTGTCGAAAATCCTTTGACGTAACACTTGAAGGTTATCCACTCTGGTGTTGTAGACACAGTCTTTCACGAATCCCCAAAGAAAAAAGTCCAATGGTGTAAGATCAGGAGATCGTGGAGACCATGAAATAGGATCACCAAGACCAATCCATCGTCCTGGAAAATGATTGTGTAAAGTTTCAACGACTGGTCCCCAATAATGAGGGGGAGCTCCGTCTTGTTGGAAAGTGAACCTCTCTGGAATTTGGGGTAGCGCAAAATTTTCAAGCATATCGAGATATACCGCACCATTCACTGTGTTGTCTATGAAGAAAAAAGGTCCGATCACTTCTGAACTGGTTAATCCACACCAAACATTTAACTTTGGAGAGTTATGTTCATGTTAAAAAATAACACGAGGATTCTCAGAACCCCAGATCCAGCAATTGTAGCGATTAACATAGCCATACACGTGAAACGTTGTCGCCACCATGTTGCTGAAAGTCTCCATTTTCTAGCAAATGAACAATGATGTGCCTGTCATGAGCTGCACGGCCGTATTTTTCACGAAATCTCCGCTGAACTGTAACCGGAAACTCAAATTATGCTAACCGATAACAACACTGTACTTTTTCTTGCGGTGTGAATGGAGCCATTTTGGAAAACAATCTGTGTATAGAGATGGCCGATATTTCACAAACCGATAATTTGTCACAGGTATTTTTTTGTCGCAGATGAACCTGTGACTGATGACGCGAAATATCTGTGATAAAATATCGCTATCGAAATCTGCTCCGTATTCAGTACTCTGTGACTGATATTTTCTCCTCGTAGGTTTGCGCGTGCGCATGATACAATAACAGCAATCGGGCGGTAGTTTCTCCATCTTATTATAAACGATGTAGTTATTGCACGATTTAAATAATAACACCATTGGTTACCAGTACTTAATCTTGTGTAAATCCTGTCTGAACAACTGTTTTGTTTTGTAATTATTTTCCAATGTTTTTCCGAATACTTATGTTTCATTAATTTTTATACTATGACTCAATATTATAATGTTAATGCACGACTTAAAATAATTTATCCATTGTATTAATAATAAAAAGGATCAATTTTTAAAACGATTAGGATAATCATATAACCTCAATTTCTCCAACCCAACTACATTTAAAAATGATCAACTGGTTCAAAAACCATCATGAGGTTAAGTTTTGACATGTTACTATTCAGTTAGGCAAGTATTTATTTGTTAATACGACCTTTTGTTAGAAATAAATATAAAAAAATAATTAAATAGGACGTTTGAAAAAACTTTTAAACAGCGCAAAAAAATTTTTTTGCATTGCATTTATTGCATATATATTTTATGTATTTTAACACGATTCAATTGAGCAAGTTAAAATTTGAATTATAAAATAATGGATTGCTAAGCTAAAGTACTATTACTGCATACTAAATACTCTCGTTGTTCGTTAATTCTCTGAGATTAAAATGAGTGTACATAAACAAATTTTAAGAAATACAGAAAACGAATTACAAAATAGTACTATCAAATCTTGTGTAAATCTTACCTGTCTCGAACGTTACTGTTTTGTTTTGTCCAAATTACACTTTCCAATTTTCCAATGTTTTACAAACACAGAAACATTCTCTGTTATGTTTCATTAATTTTATTCTTATAGACGAAGTCATTTATTCTTAATTCATTGCACCGTCTTGATGCGTTATTTTAATTTTAAAACTCATTTATCTCATTAAATATCAGTCCTATAAAATTGTTCAAGGAATACAAAGTATCGGAAATCAGTTTTAAAAAACTTTTGTTATGTAACATTTTTCACAAAAATCAATAATCGAGATATATCTCATTTATTTAATTCCCCTTATAACCCCCATTTTAAATAAAGTATTTTGAATGGTATATAGCCTAAAATCTAAGTTACAACGAACTTAATTTATATTCCAATTTTCATATAACTGGTTCAGGCATTATCGTGAAAAGGTAACAAACATACAGACAGACATACAAACAAAAATTTCAAAAATGCGATTTTGAGGTTAATTATATTTTAGGACCAATTATTTTGGAAAATGAAAATTCAGAAAGATTCGGCAAGATTTATTATTAGTATAGATGGTACATGTACATAATTTCTTTGTTGGATTTTCCCATATAAATCACTGATGAGTGGTGTGTATAGAGAAACCGTATTCATATTTCACTGCTCTTCAATATTTCCTGCTAATTTTTATCGGTGTGACAAAATATCGGTGTAATTCATGCTACGTATCGATATAAAATATCGGTGTGACAAAATCACCGATAAAAGCCGCAGATATTTAATTGTCACAGTCACAGTTGTCACAGATACTTGAAAATATCGTTTAAGCTCATCTCTATCTGTGTATACGCAACAATAGGAATAACAGGTTCGCCAATTTCGCTACATAAAAATTTGTCGAGTTTCTCTACATTTTAGTGCAAACTGGCCGAATGTAACTTTTTATGGATGTCTAGTTAGTTAATTTCTTTATCGGTAGGTTTCATTTCGGACACGATGTAGACCAACACAGGTCTTATTTTCCTAAATACAAAAGTAATGTCTCTAATGTAAAATCCATCCAATAGACGAATGGAATAATACAGGAAAAGTCATATTATGAAGGTATAAACACCTCGATTATGCAAGACAGTTCATATTGTTAAATCGTAGTTAGCGATTGGTAGTAATGCCTTTAAATAGAAGTGAAATAACCGTCAACAGACTTGGAACGCAATTTGAAGGCAAGATGATATCACTTGAAATTAGAAGTGTATAGTAATCACATCGTGCTGACAAGGGTTTGATGGTTTCGTATTCCGTATCCATGGCAACAGAAAATCACCCACGTAGCAATCAGCCAGCGCAAGTCATCAAATTACGTAAATACCACGATGTGAGCTCACGACGCCCTCGCGTGGGCGTTGCTAGGAGGCAACTCGGAGCGCATTCGTCGCGCTTCATTTGTTTATATATTTTATTCAAGGCTCCCGCACACCAAATTATCCCCGTCGTGACCTTTGCTAGAGGTCCTCTATGAATAATCGTGGGTCACGACCTGGCTCGGCCACGGAATTATGCTCAGAAGCGGCTACCGAGGAGACCCGGGGTACGAAAGCGGCATAAGGTCGAGGTTTTTGGATTCCATAATGCAATGACACTGTAGAACACTGTTACATACGGCGGATGATGAAAGATCAGAATATAATTTTAGCAGTTTTTATGGATAGAAATGCTGTTTCTTTATTAGTATTTTTCTACCCCTTTCTGAATACCAATTACTGATACGTGCTTTATTTATTTATTTACTTATATACTTACTTATTTACTTGCTTAGTTACTCATTTTCTTACTAATTTATTTACTTGCTTATTTAGCCGTTTACTTTATTATTTATTTTCTTACTTATATACTTATTTATTTACTTTCTTACTTGTTCACGTATTTATTTACTT
>JAJSOF020000035.1:25057385-25089885 GCA_025594305.2 Periplaneta americana
CTTGTGATCGAAGTTACCTGCTTAAATAGGGTAAAGTCGATCACCATTGAATTTTTAGTTTAAGATCGATTTTAAAATATTGCGGAGTAAAGTCGATCACTGTTTATGTTTTTAAAAAACAAATTAAGTGTATTACATATATTTTATTTGTCATAAGGGGTGTAAAAAACAATAATAATCTTCAATATATGCCTATAGCATTATATAGTTTATCTTTTGTTACTGTGATCATACTATTCGATACAATTACGCTTATAGGTCTCCACTGTACAATCGTGGCTATGATTGCTAACTTATAAAACATAAAAACACATTTTAATACTTCACATACCGACAAATAAAGATTTAAGAATTCAAAATTTACATTGAAATATCACCCTTCAATTATGATCTAAAATGCAATTCAACATTGCTTAGGTTTATATCAGATGTTATTTGAAATCTTCCCCTCTTCATGTCACTTTAGAAACTACGTTGTTCCCATAGTCAAGTATAGAGGGGTATACAAAATATGTTCCTTTGGCAGTGCTTCTCTTACGCAAGAAATTCACCATAATTTCGTCTTCCTCTTTCCCCACTATCCCATCAATATAAGCTATACTATGACACTTTTCTGTTTATAAGTGTTAGTTGGATATATTTCGGTGAACAATTTATTCTTCCTGCTGATCCTATCTGTTTCGAGTAGGTCGATGGCATGCTCGACTTAACCCTACAAAGGTACAAGTTTTCTTAAAATATTAAGTTTCAATACTAACATTTACGAACTGCGAAACTATTATTTCAGGATACAATCTCAACGAAAAGTACGTATACTTTCTGTCTCCATTCACTGCTGACTATAATTTAGAGTTTTTAAGACTGTGTTTTCATTTAAGAGAAAGAGTTGAAAATAACAATTTTCACTTCCATTGTTGGCATCCCCAAGCTTTTTGTTGTCCCTCTCGCTTACATTTGCAATGAAAAACAATGAAGTCAGCATAACAAAATTTTAACAAGTAACTGAGAAAATATATAATTTTCAATAAAAATCTCAAATGATCGATTTTACACCCACTGATTGACTTTACCCACTTCTACGGTATCTTCCCATCTACGTCTCGGCCTCCTCAAAGGTCTTTTTCTCTCCGGCCTCCCAACTAACACTCTATATGCAGTTCTGGATTCGCCCATACGTGCTACATGCCCTGCCCATCTCAAACGTCTGGATTTAACGTTCCTAATTATGTCAGGTGAAGAATAATGTAAATAGCTAGGAATAACATTTAGCAGCGATTTCGCCTGGGGGGAACACGTTACTCACACAGCGGGAAAAGCATGGAGAGCGTTACACTTTGTGATGAGGGTACTAAGAAAAGGCTCTGATAAATCGAAGGAGATTGCATTTAAATCACTAGTACGTCCAGTAATGGAATATGGTGCTGCATGTTGGGATCCTTACAGATTAGAACATATTAAGACACTGGAAAAGATTCAAAAACGGGCTCTCAAGTGTTGTCGTAGAAATTCACCATTAAAATGGGAAACACTCAAAGAACAGGAGAACGCGAATTCGATTATGCGCAATGTTCAAAACATACAGAGGTGAACCTGCCTGGAGAGAAATAAAAAAATAGGTTGCAGCCGCCAAATTACTCTTCAAGGAACGATCACTCTTATAAATTGAGGGAAAGAAGACAGAGGACGGACACTGGAAAGTTTCCTTTTCTCAATCGTACTATCAGGGACTGGAATGCTTTACCTGCAGACTTACTAAAGGCTTTACCACTAATCAAAAATGTATTTAAAAATAGGCTTAAGGACTTTACTAATAGACGGTAGTATTTTTAGTAGGTTATTTTACGACGCTTTATCAACAGCTTCGGTTATTTTGCGTCTGAATGAGATGAAGGTGATAATGCCGGTGAAATGAGTCCGGGGTCCAGCACCGAAAGTTACCCAGCATTTGCTCATATTGAGTTGAGGGAAAATCCCGGAAGAAACCTCAACCAGGTAACTTGCCGCGACCGGCACAGGTGTGGACTAGACGGTAGTATATTATACACACTATTTAAAGGGTATAATTGAAATGTTGTTATTGAAGTGCTGTATCAGTGAAGAAATGTTTTGTGTCAGTGAAATGTGTTGCGTCAGTGAAATGTGTTGTGTCAGTGAAGTGTGCTGTGTAAGTGAAGTGTGTTTCTGTCAGTGAAGCTTTATAGTTTATAGTGGCAGTGCAAAGTATTTGAACAGTGAAATGTTTATGAAGTGTTAGTGAAACCAGGGTAGAATCAGTGAAATGTGTCGTAGTTCCAGTGCAGTGAGTGAGTTGAAAGCGAAATGAGTGTAGTGCTGAAAGATACTTGTGCATGTATGAACATATCATACTCGTGGATTTTAGTTCGAACTTTGGGTTAAGATACAAATTAAATTTACTTTAAATGTTATGTTAAGTGCTTCATTTAATTTAGGATGCTCGCTGTTATAATAATAATAATTACTAATTATTATTAGTATTAATTATTATTATTAGTATTACTATTAATTTTTTATTAATTGTGTTTATTATTGTCATTACTGAGTGTATGGGTAATTAGTTACCACTGCCATCAGGTATAGGCTATACCAATTTGCAGTGTGAATAAATACATACATACTATATGTATTTTTATGCTCGACCATGCCGAAATGTAGTAATTATACACCTGGTAGCAGCCCTTTAATGGACCTCATTAAAGTACACCTATTCATTAAAGTTCAGGTTTTCCACCAATCAGAAAACACCATTGTAGCAATATGAAAGCGCAAATATCGATTATTCTTGGATATGCAATCGAAAGACAACTAGCGAAACGTCACGGAGGCTGGAAACCCAATACTGTCGCAGAAGGTTATGTTCTGTTACTATAATAATTAGCGTTAATTGTAAATAATATTCAAATAAATTCAATTCATCATCTCGTTTTTCAATGTCTAAATCAATTTCCAGGTTATATCAAGATTAATGTTCATTTTACTCTTTAGATTATATCATGGTCAATGACATTTGTTCCTCGGAAAAAATCAATACTTTCGCCTCTGCGCACATCTCACAATTTACGAGATATTGCACAAGGTTAATTCCGCTCCCCAGTCAGATAAGAATAATATGAATACTTATGAATAATTTCAAGTTATAAATATGGTCGAGCATAAAAAGTCGTATGAAACTTGCCTATAATGGTATTTAAGACGCTCGTATGAAAATTATGAAACGAGCGCAAGCGAGTTTCATAAACATACTCGCGTCTTAATTACTACCATTATAGGCTCGTTGCATAATGTACTATTCTAGTTTCCTGATTATACGTAATAATGTGAAAATGTAGTCATGGTAACCCTAAACATGTGTCAAACTGGGTTTACTCAACTCGAAAGTAAGGTTTGCAATCTAAACGCACGAGACTACTAGGAACAGTTTCACGACAACCATATTGTCTCGAGTTTCTGGTTCTTATATGCTTCTGCAGGGACGCTACGTCGTGCGCCCCTCGAGGGGCTGGTGGCAAGATAAAACAATTTTGAATATTATGCGGTAGCCGGGCGCACGTATCGCGGTGACGTCATACAGCGTCATCGGTGCAAATGAATCACGACAACTCTCTGTCATCGCTAGAACGAATCTGCGGGGCGGGTGGACTTGATTATAGAGCAACGTCCATATTAATGCGACGGCCCGGGGGAGACCGGGTGTGCAGCAAGGCAGTGCACGGGACCGGTGACATCACGCGCGCGGCGTCGTGGGTGGTGAGGCCCTCCACGCGTGCTTATAAGGGTCAATAATTTAGGTCCAAGAATATATAACAAATTTATATTTAAATATCCTAATCTTGCCAATTCTTATTAAATTTAAAAAGTTATGTATGGTTTTATAAAAATTGAACAATAGTAAATTTAAATTTATATATTTCTATTGCGAAGTAGACAAAAGACAAATTGTATTGTATACTTCTTAATTTCAATTCAGGAATCCGCCCCTGAGCACGAGTTCTACTCTTTCAGGGGCGAGCTAAAGTTTTTCTGTTTATATTATATTTTATGTTACAGTTATTAGATAAATAAATAAATAAATAAATAAATAAATAAATAAATAAATAAATAAATAAATTAGTAAAGAAATAAATAAGTAAATAAGTAAATAAATAAGTAAGTAAATAAATAAGTAAGTAAGTAAATAAGTAAGTAAGTAAATAAGTAAGGAAGTAAATAAGTAAGTGAGTAAGTAAATAAGTAAGTAAGTAAATAAATAAGTAAATAAATAAATAAATAAATAAATAAATAACTAAATAAATAACTAACTAACTAAATAACTAACTAACTAAATAAATAAATAACTAAATAAATAAATAACTAAATAAATAAATAACTAAATAAATAACTAACTAAATAAATAACTAAATAAATAAATAACTAAATAAATAACTAACTAACTAACTAAATAAATAAATAAATAACTAAATAAATAAATAACTAAATAAATAACTAAATAAATAAATAACTAAATAAATAAATAACTAACTAAATAAATAAATAACTAACTAAATAAATAAATAAATAAACAGACAAACTGCCAGCCAGACAGACAGACAAAGAAACAAATAAACAAATAAACAAATAAATAAATAAACAAATAAGTAAATAAATAAATAAGTAAATAAGTAAGTAAATAAATAAACATACACAGCAATAAAGAAATAAACAAACAAACAGACATATAAATAAATAAGTAAATAAATAATAAATAAGTAAGTAAATATATAAATTAATAAGTAAATAAGTAAACAAATAGACAAATAAATAAAGGAATAAATGAATAAATAAATAGATGAATAAATTAATAAGTGAATAAATAAATACATAAATTAAAAAATAAATAAAATAAATTTCAATTAATAATGCACATAAACTGAACCTAACATACAGTGAAGACTCGTAGAACGGAGAAAAATTCTCTCTCCGGCACCGGGACTCGAACTCGGGTTTACAGCTTTACGTGCTGGTGCTTTATCCACTAAACCACACCGGATTCAAGTTCCGATGCCGGACTGAATCCCCATCATTTTTACGTTCTACTTACTGTTTTCCCCTTTGTTGGCCTATCCTCGTGTATCGTGTCACAGTATGTGTGACAGTAGACACAATAGAATAACTCTTCTCCCGTTCTCAGCCAGGTGAGTTGGAGATTTGCTTCAAAGCTTTCGATGGCTAGCTCTGCCATCTTCTTCAGGGAGTTCAGATGACAGAGCTAGCCGTCGAAAGCTTGGAAGCAAATCTCCAACTCACCTGGCTGAGAACCCGGGAAAGCCTCAAGTCATACAGTAGACACAATGTCCAACCACAAGTACAGAGGTGCACTCATTTCGAGTGACGAAGTGTTGTTAGGAAGTTTAAGGACACCTTATAATTCTTATAAAATGCTGTCCTGGCCTTAAATTATTATTAGAGAAACTAGTAATGTTTTTAACTGTTGATTAACAATAGGAAAGACTAATGTTTAGTGCAATTTCGGTATTTATAAGATGGCTGCCATCTAGCGAAATATTTGTAATGATGAGATGGCACAATAATAGGCTACATTTTTAAGACAATTTAGTATTTTAGTAAATCAATTAATATTTTATTGTATTCAAATACTTCATTTCTTCTAATCTTTATATATTTTCTTCTAATCGTGTAGTAGTCAATTAAATCCCACTCGAGTTTTTATTTTCTCTAGATAAATCAAAATCTCTAGTGAGATTACTGTAGACTATTACACTTTTACTACGTCACACTACTTTTGACCAATAAAACGGTACAAAAGCACGTTTTTCAACCAATCATGGCTGCTTATCGCACAATTTTATCGCGTCCCTAGCATTTGTTTAATTTTATCGGGTCCCTAGCACTTGTTTATTTTTATCACTACCCTAGCATTTGTTTCTTTGTTTGCCAACATTTCGAACTGCACTGGTCTGGACGTCGAAAAACAGAAAATTACAAACCACTCCAGTCGATGCACAGCACCTTCAAATATGACTCGCATTGGCATTCAAGAAGAAGAATTAATGAAGATCACCATTCGGAAATCCTGAATAAGTTGAGGGATACACCATGTACATCAACGTGTTCACGTCTTTTACGCACACGTCCAATATAACATCAACTGAACCACCAACCACTAAAACATTCAAACTTGAAAATTGTACCTACTTTCAATAATTGTTTCTTTTAAAATTATTCATGTTTATTTTTTATTTCATCATCGTTAATTAAAACGTTTCTTTTTTATTTCATCATCCCTAATTAAAACTTTTCTAACACTTGTTTATATTATTTAGGTTATGTTTGTCATAGCTTCTGCTATATGATATTGTGGATAGTCACGTATCAGAGATTGTTTAATACTAAGATTTATTGAAAATCATCTGTCAAGTGACGTTGATTACTGGGATCCGGATAATTGAAATGGAATGCAAATGTTTTAATAAAAATGAAATTCAATCAACAAAGCCTTCTTGACTAGTAACCGTCTACAGAGTTCAATGAAGATTCCATAGTTGGCACAACTGATAAGAAAACAGCTAATCATAAAACTACTGCCATCTATTAGCTTTTAATATTTATAATGTTGAGATGGTACAAATTAGAAGACAGTTTTGTAGTTTCGTAAGTCAATTAATATTTTATTGTATTGGAGTTACTTCGTTACTTCTAATCTTTATATACTTTCTTCTTATCGTGTAATAGTCAATGAAATCCCACTCGAGTTTTGATTTTCTCTAGATAAATCAAAACCTCTAGTGAGATTACTGTTGATAAAACAGATAAAACGGAAAACGCAATTGTGAAGAATAATCAAATGAAAAGAATGTAACGAAGAACAATAAATAAATAAATAAATAAATAAATAAATAAATAAATAAATAAATAAATAAATAAATAAATAAATAAATAAATAAATAAATAATAATAAACAAAAAAACAAACAAACAAACAAATAAATAAACAAACAATAAATAAATAAATAATTAAATGTTAAATGAATAAATGAATAAATGAATGAATAAATAAATACATAAATATATAAATACATAAATGAATAAATTAATAAATACATAAATAAATGCATAAATAAATAAATAAATAAATACATCAATAAATAAATACATAAATAAATAAATACATCAATAAATAAATAAAAATATGAATAAATAAATAAATAAACAAATAAATAAATAAGTAAATAAATAAGTAAATAAATAAATAAGTAAACAAATAAGTAAATATTTAAATAAATAAGTAAATAAGAAAATAAATAAATAAATAAACAAATAGACAAATAAACAAATATATAGACAATTAAACAAATAAATAAATAAGTAAATAAGTAAGTAAATAAATAAATATGAGGAGAATAAAATGAAGTTAAATATTACAATGGAAAATTATAGAAGTTTTAAACAAACAGGGAAATGAAGGAAGGACATAAGAATTCTAATAAAGGAAATAAGACAAAGCAAAGTACGACAAAGTTAAGTTCACAATGCTGAACAAGTAACCAAGTAAATAAATTTCGGTCGGAATGGCCTTGCACAAGTTGGTACTCCTGGTATACATATCTGCACGTGCAGAGTGCACAATACTGCATTGTTAGTGGCGACCTCTGCTCCCTGATTACACCTCCATCCCAGTTAAAGTTCCTTGCACCGTCGAACTGGATGGCGAAACAAAAGCATTTGAAATCCCTCGATTAAATTCATCCATCACGACTTGCACCGATAATCGAACCGGATACTTTTCGGACCAGATTCTGACACAGGTGATTCGACAGAGTCTGTGGTGAGACGCGAGATGTTGTGCTATCTATCCGACTGGCCGTGATTGCGAGCGAACTTCGATTGTCTGGATTACGCAAAGCTCGGTTTAATTGAGTGTGACCTCCAGCCGGTGTCCTACATATGCAACACGCTGCGCACCACAGGCAATGCACAAATATGCCACGTTTCCATGGAAACTGTGGGAGTTTTGTCTTATTATAGATTCTACGGTTATTTTCCCATATTGCGTAGTATTATCATCTCAGATTTATGTCTTAGTTATTTGCGCAAATGAAACATACGAAGTCACGCTTGTATGTTAGATTCCGTCTCAGGCAAAGATATTATCCGTTGACAATGTAATGTGATGTGTTGTCTCAAGTATTGATTCCCTTTCACTGATGTAACGTTCTTCGTGAATGTCAATTCCAAAAATTGGAACTTGTCAAGCTTTTTAAGTGGTTGTCATGCCAATAAAAAAATTGCTGTCATCGTCGTTGATTTTGTGAAACCTCCTATTTATTTATTTATTTATTTATTTATCTATTTATTTATTTGTTTGTTTGTTTGTTTATTTATTTATTCTGGTGTAGTTAAGGCCATCAGGCCTTCTCTTCCACAACACCAGGAATACAAATACAATAATAGAAATAAACAGAAAAAAATACGCTATATACAAAGTAAAGCTACACAAGAAATAAAGAGAGAGAGAAAAAAAAACACAGTAAACAAAGTAAAGCCACACAAAAATATACGCAGGTTGCAGTCACACAAACTTTAAATGAGCGATTAAGTATCATAATTAATTGTATTCTAACTAATTAACTAACATAAACAAGAAACTTGGGGCCGTATTCATAGACATTTTTAGCGCGGGCTTTCGGTGGATTATCAGCGTTTTTCATATTCATAAACCAGTGTTAGCGATAGGATATGATTTGAATTCTGTACTAGTAACCAGTGGATAGCCGGGGCTAGCTTAGTACGCTCGTAGCGCGTGCTGCGAAATGTCTATGAATAGCATCCTTAGAATTTTAATCTAGATTAAAAAAGAAAAAGAAAACACAAATCAATTCTTCTAGCAATAACCAAAAACTTTAACTAAGACAAAATTTTCCAATTTAATTTTGAATTGCGATAAAGTCTGGCAGTCCCTGACATCATTAGGTAACGAATTCCAGGTGCGAGGTATTTCTGCAGTATAGGAGGATGAGTGTAAAGACGTTCTATGATGAGGGATAGAAAGAAGTGCTTGATGTCGGTTTCGAAGAGTTGTAAGAAATTGAAAGCGCGATAACAGATAATTCGGAGTAGAAGTATACATGATTCTAAACAGAAGAGACAGTGAATGTATTGTTCTTCGTTCCTTCAGAAGCACCCATGAAAGTAACTGGAGGAAAGGAGTTATATGGTCAAATTTACGAGTACTGCAGATGAATCGTATGCACACATTATGAACACGTTGTAGTCTCTCAGCTAAGAGTGAACTTACATTAGTTAGCAAGGAATCGCAATAATCAAAATGGGGCATTATAAGCATTTGAATAAGATTCTTTTTAGACTAAGTTGTAGAAATTCTTTCATATGGAACAAGGAGTGAAGTTGAGAAAATATTTTTTTGCAAATGTGTGTTACTTGAGTGTTCCAATTTAGATCGCTATCCATAAAAATGCCAAGATTTTTAACCGTTTCACTGTATTTAACAATAATCCCATTCAATGTTATATGTGGTATAGTACTACTATCAAGAATGCTTCGTAGAGGATTATGTCCCATTACGATTGCTTGCGATTTCTCTGGATTTAGCCTTAATCCAAATTTGTGTGCCCACAGTGAAATCGAATTCAAGTCTTCGTTTATTTTGTTTACTGCGTGACAGTCTCGTCCTATGTGATAGTACAGAGCATAATTTTTTTCAGGAGGAATAAAATAGGCCTACAATTGAATTGAAATTGTATCCTCCTACCCTTTATGACATTCGAGAATTGCGTACAAGGGTAGTACCAACGGAAGTTCCACAAACAGTTACCACAACGTGCCAACAGTTCCTCACTCTAGGCCTGTGGAATGGGGGAATGTAGGCACTCTATGAATTTGTGCTCTTCTCGTAGAATGTTTCTACTGTTGTTTGTGCTAAACTAGAATTACATCGATGTAAGCGTAGATAGTGATTTCTGACCATTGTGCTCAACACGTATCTACCCCTTAATACAATGTTCGACGGGCATGAGCTTTTTGTCGAAAATCTCCCGATTCAATTTGAATTGCACTTATACGTTTCTCCTGAAAACGATAAATTTAACGATAATTCTGAAATCGAGGTTCCCCAGTTTCCTTTGTATTAAAATAGAAGGAAATAGCAATAATACAATGTTTTAAACAGTTAAGATCTCTCAATTGCAGTATTGCGATATACAGGGACATCATTTTATTTTTACTTCAATTTTGATTCTACCTGAGTTTTTTAATGTACTTCACTCTCACCCCTTCCACTAATGAAGTTCAACCGTCCTCCACACAGATCCAAGACCGCATATACTGGGTGTTCATTTCAAAGTGTGTCATGACGTCACTGTTGTTGGGTCACCGATTTGAAGCGAGTTTCAGCTTATATGTTAGAGAAGTAATAATAATAATAATAATAATAAGTTGCCTATTATTTAAGGCGTTCTTCAATCTGAACTTGAGAACGTGTACGGTATATCTTGAACGTCGTAGCAACAGATGGCGGTCTGTACGGTCTGTGTGCTACCATAACCTCTTTCGAACTGTGTTTTGCGCCGGCAAGTCGTACGCAGGGTATTTGTTATCATCGGTTGCGTACGGTAACATTCCACAACACAAATCAAATGCTCCGTGTCCATGTTGACCGTCGAAGTTAATGTCAACAAATACGTAAGTAATCGTCTTAACCCTCTCCCCATATCCCGACAGTACGTATTTCCAAACAGTTCACATTCCTGCCACTATCGGCGTTACCTTACGTATCGGTACGTACTCTTCAGAATTAACGCCGTACTTGCTAGGCAACTTTTCTGCCTCTTAGGTTATACACCTCTGCGGAAGTGTAGGAAGATTGAATTCTCTAGGCTCATCGGCTAGCCACATGACGGCATATAGCGAGCCATGACACATTTTGAACTGAACACCCAGTACAGTCATATACTAAAAGCCAGGTTATGAACAGACTAAACCGGAAGTAGTTGGCAGGGCGAGAGGAAAGTGCGGGTTAGAGGGATAGCTGTGCAGCGATGACACGTTGAGTATGGCGGGGTGGAGGGGGGAAGGAGAACGGAACTTTTCATTGGACCTCACGTGAAAATGTCGTCTGCTAACGAAAATCTGGCAACGGAATCACGGAGACAGTGTAGCCAAACTTCCTAGTTCCTTTGGAGTACCACGTGCATTACGAGTCGCATTTCGTACCAGTGTCATTAGCTCGTGTTTTCTTAAAAACAGTAATTTTAATTACTAATATTGTAGATAGTGTTATCGAGAACTATATACAGTAGTTATTTTAAACATATCGGTGACAAACACTGAACATGCTTTGCATCTCGCCCCACTATGTGGCAACAGAGCTCAGAAAGAGACCAACAGAACGTTGCTTCCTGTTTAGCCGGTTCATAACCTGGCTTTTAGTATAGTAGCCTTACGGTCATAGTAAACAGTACGTTCCAAAAATATGTTCGCGTTTTCCAATGGCGAAAGAGCTTTCTATATTGAATCATTTTCGCACAGGTACTGTCGTCCATTTGCCTACATCATATCCGGTTTCCCCCACCAGCTTTTATTCGCCAGCTAGTGGCTGGGCTGTCTTAGCACTTTTCTGAGAACATTAATTTCTGTTAGGAATTGGACGTCTACGTAATATTATACAACTGTTTAAAATAACTTAAACAAGAGGGCCTCGTTAAGTAATTAACTGTCACGTGATTTCCTCCCTTTCTACGACCCTACGACATAACCACTTGGACGGACAGTAGGTAGTATGTCTGAGTAATTTTATCTTTTCGGATCGGGCAGAAGTGAAGATTGAATTTACAATATGTAAGGTACTCTTTTATAGAGTAGGTACAAAATTATTTCAACATGAGTTACTAGTACGAAGGACGAAACTGGTAATTGGGATTAGGTACAATAGTCTAAAGTGCGATAATATGCATATTCGAAGTGAATGCCTGTATCAAAATGAACGGCCACCATTTAAAAAAAATGTGTTTAAATATCCATATCATGATTATTTTTCAATTTAACTTTCATTCTCTATATTGTACGCTAATGTGCTGTAGACAGTATAATATACACTGCATAATGAATACATCCACATGGACAGCTCAGTTCGTGAGTAAAAACACTCATTGTTAATACTGTATTGTATTTTTATTAAACAAAACCTAATGAAAATTATGAAACTCAAAAGCGCAATATTTCCTAGTTTACGTAAATGGATGAACTACTTTTCTTCCCTCCTATACCTAGTAAAGTGATTTGTTTGTATATTACGCCAGTATCATCGAACTCCAGTCCAGGAAGGGGGTAGCAAACGGCGTTGATCCAGAGGTATAGGCAAGTTAATATTAAAACTGTTAGTAAAAATAAAATGATGTCCCTGTAGAAAAAACACGGGTAAGTTTATAAAACCGAATTTCTCTCCTTACCTGTAAATGAACATGTTTAATCGTTAACATGTGCGAAAGTGGTGAAAACGAGATGAATTTGGATTCGCCAAGGAATTACCTGACATTCGCCTCACAGAAGAAACCTCGGAAAGATATCTAAAAAGGTAAACTGAAATGAACTCATACAGTATTCTTATTTTCAAAATGTCTTAAAAACGAAAGACAACTCGTTATGGAGATACATTAGTTCGTTGTTTCTGAAATGAGCATGGGTTTGTTCCCAGTAAAATGATCTTAGGCCTATTGCTGCCTCACAAATCAACATCTTATTAGCTTTATTCTTTTGTTCATGTATACTACAGCTTCACTTTTGTCTTTTCCATTAATTTACAAATTTAAAGTTTTCGGCTGCTTAGTAAAGAATTACTTGCCCGCTCGTTTAGGCTCGCGAGCCACAGGTTGACACGCTCATGACTGCATCAGAATGTGCGATGCAGTGTTGTCACCCGTCTGTAGGAGGGATAATGCAAAGCACGACTTGAGAAAATACCAAACCACGGTCACGACACGTCGTTTCCATGACAACAATGATGCACACTGTGAGGAGGATTTCTCGACTACAGACGAATCTGTATGACTAGAAAACGATACGAGGTCCACCAGACGAGGGAGGGCAAGACTGTGAAGGGAAGAACACAACGAAGACGGAGAAGATGAGAATATGACGGTGAAAAAATTAACAAAGATAAAGAAGTTACGTCTGATTGAGGTTCTGGCTGATATGCTGGGTGATTCAGACCACTATTTCGGAAACTAGTGCCTTAAAACTTTCGAGACAAAAATATTTATTACTAAACCACATGTGAACTTTCACTTGAGCTTGATTTCATCAATCAGCCTTAACAGGAAGTAGGGTCAATAGCGTATTACTTCAAAATTTCAAATGGGAGTCGGGGTCAAATAAGGTACCATTTGATAGAGCTCTTCAAAACAAACAACTTTCATAGGAAACGTTTTTTTCAATTCCTACTCTTTCAATGAGAAAACGTACGAAAAGATAATGTCATTAATATTGAGAAATATTACGAGAAGAAAATATAAACTAGATATAGTTTGACAACTTCAAGTGAAACCCCGTAAAACACGCCAACTTCTGGAATCTCTCTCTTTCTTTCTTCTCTCTCCCTCGCTCCTCGTCATTCAGTCACCAATCACCACGTAAATATCTGAGAGGGTGTGTGTGTGCATCAGGGGCGGCTTTCGAAGAGGGGCTGCGGAGCTGCAGCACCCCCAGACATTTGTGGCTCTTGTCTCGTTTTATGTTGTGAAATACATTTATTATACAGTCTCTATTTAGCGGCTCGAATTTTTTTAATTTTTCGCTCTCAATGACATGCACGCAATCGTTAGTGAAGTCACTTCCTCCCCTGGTGCTGCCAGAGCGAAGCCAGACACAAGGACTATGGGTGAAGCCACTTCCTCCCCAGGAGCTGCCAGTCTCGTCTCGGATGCTTTGCGCGTTAATTTTACCCCTCCCCCTGCTATCCCTGGCCAAGAATCCAGAGTTTACTGGCGCTGCAAAATTTGCAGCAGCTTGTCAGTAGCGCGCAGTTTTAAATACATTTTCTTTAATGTTGTGAGTATAACAAGTGCAGCAATGTTTAATTCTGTACAATATTTACAGTCTATTCAGTTCAGTACCTTAACAATTCAGGAGAAATGTGAAATTAAGTGTACATCAGTTGAATATCATAATGGAAAGAGCCGCTAAACAAAATACAAAGGCTCGCATATTTTTTGCTAATTTATCCAGTATCCCTGCTTTCTTCTCTCGATCTGTATTAGATTAATGTGTTTCAAAGACAATTCCATCAGCTGGGGCAACAACATGGATTTAAAATAAGAACAGTAAATATTGTTCATGAGAAGAAGGAGCCATTGCTAAAATGTTTTCAAATCACAATGGAATCTGAATCATCTAACATCACAATAAATGAGGTAAGCGCCCTGGTGCGTGCTCTTGAAAATCCTGAATTCAATTTTTGGCTCAGTTTTTTTCATTTATTGATGTATCATGTATATATAATACAATCAACTACAACATCGCCAGTTAGATATTTCTAAGGCTCAAATCTGCATATAAAAATTAAATTATGGTTTATTTAACGACACTCGCAACAGCAGGGGTTATATCAGCGTCGCCGGTGTGCCGGAATTTTGTCCGCAGAATTTTTTAAATGCCAGTAAATTTACTGACATAAGCCTGTCTCATTTAAACACAACTTACAAGATAAGGCGCATGGAACTAATCTTTAAATAAAGTAAGTTGTGAGGTCCACATTACATGGTTGTAAATGTTGACATCAAATATATATAAAAAATAATATAAAAAATAAAGTAAGTTGCTTGGTTTGTTTTTTAATGCAGCCCCCCTTAATTCAATACCCACGAGCCGCCACTGGTGTGCATCGCGACCAATAGAAGAACCACTCTCCAGTATTACCACAATAACGGATTCTTCATTTTTGCCTCGACTGTCGGCTAGGAAGATTCCATTATGCTAGCATTGCAGGCAACTACTCAACCTTTTAATGCTTTTGTTAGCAGGTTTGACAAACTGTGAGAGGACCTGCAAGTGATAAATCGCAATATAGCGAACGCCAGTAGGGGAAGTTATCCCCACCCACATGAAATGTGCATTCGACACAACACTCGCCTATCACGTAGAGTGTCTGATGAGCTAGTAGGGGAAAAGTGGAAGGAGTCGTGGGCGGAGCTTCTACGTTCGCTATATTGCGATTTGCCCCCTGCAAGTACATAGCATAGTGCTTTCCTCTTCCACCCGTGATTTCTCACTTGCTCCTCCCCAAGGCACCCAGCGCTCACGTAGTAACTCGGTCAGGGTTTCAGTTCGATTTGTCAATCTATAGCTACATTTAAAGTTGACATAGTACACACTCACAATTACCTGGCTGAGTGTAGCCCTGGTGGCCGGCAGCACCGTCGAGGGGCGAATATAAGTAAACTACCCCTTCCCCTTTGCTCGCTCAGCAGTGTTTCCTTTAGTCACCCCAATACAGTATCTACGGCCAGGTCTACATGTACACTGCACTTAGCCAGGTAATAAGTTCAGGTAACCTTGCCCAACAATGTACAATAAGAAAGAAGTGTTTTGTTTTCTCTGTACCTACATACGTACATTTTCCTAGTTTTGCGATTACTTTTGTGACTAAAAGTTAAGAGTGATTACAAATACGTCCTATGTACTACAAACAGATGCGGTTCTGTGGCATGGCCAGAACGATCTCCTGACTTGAATCTTTGGATTTCTATCTGTGGGGACGGTTAAAAGCGTCGTCTATCAAGATCGTCCACAACAAGAGATGACATGAAACAGCGAATCCGAGAGACCTTCCAGTGCCTTGACCATGCCGAAGTGTTAGGAGTTGCTGACAGTGTTAGAAGAAGAGTAGGGTGTGTGCTGCTCAGAACGGCAGACAGTTTGAACATTTTTTGTAAAAATTAATGGCATTGTCCAGTCTTTCAGTAACATCTGTCAACATTAATTGTCTTGTTTAAATTTTCGTATTGTAACATTTTTCAATATTGACATCATTGTCTTTTCGTGTTTTTCTCATTGAAAGATTAAGAATTGATAAAAACGTTTCCTATGAAAGTTGTTTGTTTTGAAGAGCTCTATGAAATGGTACCATATTTGACCCCGAGTCCCATTTGAAATTTTAAAGTAATTCGCCACTGAACCTACTTCCAGTTAGGACTGATTGATGAAATCAAGCTCAAGTGAAAGTTCACATGTACTTTAGTTATAAATATTTTTGTCTCGAAAGTTCTAATGCACTAGTTTCCGAAATAAATGACTGTTACGGGCTATTCCATCTCAAATCGACCGAAATATAGAGAAAATTGACCTTGCAATTTTTAAATACAATGGAACTTTTTCTGTCCGTAGACAACTATGATACAATGCTTTGTGCAAAGTTTGAGGAATCAGAACTTCATAGTGTCTAAATTAAAAATATTTTAATTTATCGTATTTTCATAAAATAGCAATTTTAAACTGTTGTGGCTCCGAAACCCTTTCACACAATGATCAAAATCATGGTTTATTTTGATGCTGAAAAGTTAAAGTTTATATTGATATGTAAACAGTTTCTCTTACTTTTTATGGAAATGGAGAAATTTAGATTTTTCTTAATTAAGACACCTTTGCCCACGAAAAAATATTTTAAAAATATATGGTTAGATTCCGCATTGAAAGTACAAATAAACACGTATTTTTACTGGTGCAACGTTAATAAAGTATTGAAAAATCAAATAAAGAACATAAATAGTACGCGCGTGAGCTAACCAGCTGACTGTGAGGCGGGAGCTAGCCGAGGAAGCAAGACCAGGAGACCTAAACACGTGATGTTTCGTCTAGTAGCGCATAGCTGGGCTAGCTTTATCACAGGTTTTCATAAACACAGGAGTAAAATGACGCCCAACGCTCGCTTATCTTCATCTCTCGGCCAGTGTGTGCTGTGTTGCGCCGTTCAAGTCAGGCGTGTCAAAATAATCTATTTAATACCCCGAAACTTATTGCCATACCACTAAGCAAACAATACCGAATCCCTCTTAATAATGCAAGGTTTTTTTCTCAATATTTTTTTAAATTTGTACAAATGGGCAAGAAGCCTAAAAGTAAGTAAAATCAGATTATCTGTCTCTCTGTATATAATAAAAATAAGGATTACTTCTTATCATAACCTACCAAATGTGAGCTTCAAAATAAGCTCTCGTTCAATGTTCTGCATTAAATGGTTCCAGAGTTCTGAGCGCTGAAAGAGGCTTGTTTTTCTAAAATACGCTAAATTTGTCGCTCAATAATACGAAAACCATTTGACTTTCGATAGCATAATTTTTCAAATGCACTCTCCTCAGCACCTTGTATAAATAGGGAAAAAAATTAGAGTATAAAAAATGCGAGATTTTTTACTGATCGATTTCAAATGGAATAGCCCATACATCTGTTATCAGGCAGTACATCTCATTTGACGATATGTGTCAGAGGAAGAACAATAATTGTTTGTATGCATCTGAAGTGTGATTAGTGTAATATGTAGCTAATCGGCGAAGTATGCAAGAAAATTAGAATTTTGTTGGAAACCGTAAGGAAGCCACGGAAATCAGATTCATACCCGTCGCCTGGAATCGAAGGCCGAATCTCCCGATTACTAAGAGAGTGTACAAGTACACGACAAGCCCGCTCGCTGAGGGGGAAATAAATCTCCTCTTTATCTATTCGAGAATCCAACCCGGAACCTAGAGGGTTTGTAGACATGTGCGATACAACTCAGATTCGAAAGTGATCTGACATGCAATCCAACGCAGTAAATAAAAGCATGGAACAAGGTCACGTATTGTTACCCGAGATATTACTGTACTTGCAGCAACAATTTCAATTACGTGGATATATACACCGTCTTTCATAAGTCCATGAAACATTTTAGGAATTCACCACAAATAAGCTAAGCAACGGATAATTTATATCGACAGAACGAAAAACTTCCCAATCTTTGTTAGGAAAAAGCCTGTATCACATAATTGCCGTGGTTTGCCGCTAGGAGGAGTAGTAGTGAATTAATTTTTGTTAGGAAAAAGCCTGTGATAATATTACATTTTTCAACAAGACGGCTGCCAGGCTTTTTTCCACAATGACGTACAAGTCTATTTCAATACAAATTTATCACAACGTTGGATAGGACGCTATGAACAAGAAAACGACGCCTTAATGCGGTGACCACCCAGGTCACCGGAATTAACACCTCACGATTTTTTCTTGTGGGGATTCGGGAAGGGCATACCTCCAGACCACACTCCGAGCTAACCTTCAGGAACTTCGCGACCGTATCACCGCGGCTGTGGCGCTGATCGATCGTGATATGCTGAAACGCGTGTGGGATGAAATGAATTATCGGCTATATGTCTGCCGTATCAGAAAGGGTGGACACAAAGAGCATTTGTGAGATATGTAAAAAAAACTTGGAGAGTTTACTGTCCGTTACTCAGGAGAAGACGAGCGGAAAGAATGTGACCTTCTTGACTATCGCTGCTGATTATTATAAACATCGCTCAGATAAGCATCCCAGTAGCCAGGTTATTACTCGTGCAGGAAACATGAGTAACAATGCGTATGGAAATTAAAGCTAAGTTGAACAGAAGGAGACCTAATGTTTCCGCTTACTGCAGTACAAATATTGCACGTGTTGTCTTAAGTTATCTGTTCACATCCCTTCCTCCTCAGTCCGCTCTCGTCTTCTCCTGAGTCACCGACAGTACCTACATTACTGTGACTTTTAGAGAACCCGGAGTGTTCATTGCCGCCCTCACATAAGCCCGCCATCGGTCCGTATCCTGAGCAAGATTAATCCAGTCCCTACCATCATATCCCAAATCCCTCAAATCCATTTTAATATTATCCTCCCATCTACGTCTCGGCCTTCCCAAAAGTTTTTTTTCCCTCCGACCTTCCAACTAATTAAGGCTGTATTTTTGTACATGTTATTTTACTAACAATAAATAAACAATATGCATTTCTGGATTCGCCCATACGTGCTACATGCCCTGCCCATCTGAATCGTTTGGATTTAATGTTCCTAATTAAGTCAGGTGAAGAATACAATGCGTCCCGTTCTGCATTGTGTAACTTTCTCCATTCTCCTGTAACTTCATCCCTCTTAGCACCAAATATTTTCATAAGCACCTTATTCTCGAACACTCTTAGCCTCTGTTCCTCTCTCAAAGTGAGAATTCAAATTTCACAACCATACAGAACAACCAGGTAATATAACTAACTTTTAGTTTTATTTATTTATTTTGAGAGAGTAGACTGGATGACAAAAGCTTCTCAACCGAATAATAACATGCATTTGCCACATTTATTCTGCGTTTAATTTCCTCCCGAGTGTAATTTATATTTGTTACTGTTGCTCCAATATATTTTAATTTTAATTTTTCCACCTCTTCTAACGATAAGTTTCCTACATCGATAAAAGTTGTAGATTACTCATGTTGTTTATGTATCAAAACATGCATCTAATACAAACTAATGCTGTTCAGCACTTGACTCAATTTCGACAAAAATTGGACTCATGTTGTTTATGCATAAAACATGCAAATGAATGCTGTTCAACACTTAATTAAATTTCATTTTGTTTATGCGTCTACTACAAACGAATACTGTACAGCACTTTACTCAATTCCATGAAAATTAGACTAATGTTTTTTATGCATCTATACAAACAAATGCAGTTCAGCACTTAACTCGATTTCGATAAAAATTGGACTCATGTTGTTTATGCATCAAGACATGCATCTATTACAAACTAATGCTGTTCAGAACTTAACTCGATTTCGATAAAAATTGGACTCATGTTGTTTATGTATCAAGGCATGCATCTATTACAAACTAATGCTGTTCAGCACTTAACTCAATTTTGACAAAAATTGGACTCAAGTTGTTTATGCATCAAGACATGCATCTATTACAAACTAATGCAGTTCAGCACTTAACTCGATTTTGACAAAAATTTGTCTCAAGTTGTTTATGCAGCAAGACATGCATCTATTAAAAATTAGTGTTGTTCAGGACTTAACTCGATTTCGATAAAAAATTTGACTCGTGTTGTTTATGCATCAAGACATGCATCTATTACAAACTATTGCTGTTCAGCACTTAACTCAATTTTGACAAAAATTGGACTCATGTCGTTTATGCATCAAGACATGCATCTATTACAAACTAATGCTGTTCAGCACTTAATTCAATTTACGATAAAAAATTTGATTCATTTTGTTTATGCATCAAGACATGCATCAATTACAAATTAATGCTGTTCAGCACTTAATTCAATTTACGATAAAAAATTTGATTCATGTTGTTTATGCATCAAGACATGCATCTATTACAAATTAATGCTGTTCAGCACTTAATTTCGGCAAAAATTGGACTCATGTTGTTTATGCAAAAAAACATGCAAATGAATGCTGTTCAACACTTAATTCAATTTCGATAAAAATTGGACTCATGTTGTTTATGCATAAACATATGCATCTTCTATAAATGCATGCTGTTCAACACTTAATTCCATTTCGATAAAAATTGGACTCATGTTGTTTATGCATAAACATATGCATCTTCTATAAATGCATGCTGTTCAACACTTAATTCCATTTCGATAAAAATTGAACTCATGTTGTTTATGCATAAAATATACATCTTCTATAAATGCATGCTGTTCAACATTTAATTCCATTTCGATAAAAATTGGACTCATGTTGTTTATGCATAAACATATGCATCTTCTATAAATGCATGCTGTTCAACACTTAATTCCATTTCGATAAAAATTGAACTCATGTTGTTTATGCATAAACATATGCATCTTCTATAAATGCATGCTGTTCAACACTTAATTCCATTTCGATAAAAATTGGACTCATGTTGTTTATGCATCAACATATGCATCTTCTATAAATGCATGCTGTTCAACACTTAATTCCATTTCGATAAAAATTGGACTCATGTTGTTTATGCATCAACATATGCATCTTCTATAAATGCATGCTGTTCAACACTTAATTCCATTTCGATAAAAATTGGACTCATGTTGTTTATGCATAAACATACGCATCTCCTATAAATGCATGCTGTTCAACACTTAATTCAATTTCGATAAAAATTGGACTCATGTTGTTTATGCATAAACATATGCATCTTCTATAAATGCATGCTGTTCAACACTTAATTCCATTTCGATAAAAATTGGACTCATGTTGTTTATGCATAAACATATGCATCTTCTATAAATGCATGCTGTTCAACACTTAATTCCATTTCGATAAAAATTGAACTCATGTTGTTTATGCATAAACATATACATCTTCTATAAATGCATGCTGTTCAACACTTAATTCCATTTGATAAAAATTGGACTCATGTTGTTTATGCATAAACATATGCATCTTCTATAAATGCATGCTGTTCAACACTTAATTCCATTTCGATAAAAATTGAACTCATGTTGTTTATGCATAAACATATGCATCTTCTATAAATGCATGCTGTTCAAACTTAATTCCATTTCGATAAAAATTGACTCATGTTGTTTATGCATCAACATATGCATCTTCTATAAATGCATGCTGTTCAACACTTAATTCCATTTCGATAAAAATTGGACTCATGTTGTTTATGCATCAACATATGCATCTTCTATAAATGCATGCTGTTCAACACTTAATTCCATTTCGATAAAAATTGACTCATGTTGTTTATGCATAAACATACGCATCTCCTATAAATGCATGCTGTTCAACACTTAATTCAATTTCGATAAAAATTGGACTCATGTTGTTTATGCATAAACATATGCATCTTCTATAAATGCATGCTGTTCAACACTTAATTCCATTTCGATAAAAATTGAACTCATGTTGTTTATGCATAAACATATGCATCTTCTATAAATGCATGCTGTTCAACACTTAATTCAATTTCGATAAAAATTGGACTCATGTTGTTTATGCATAAACATATGCATCTTCTATAAATGCATGCTGTTCAACACTTAATTCCATTTCGATAAAAATTGAACTCATGTTGTTTATGCATAAACTACAAACGAATACTGTACAGAACTTTACGCAATTCTATGAAAATTGGACACATGTTGTTTATGCATAAAAAAATTCATCTTCTACACATGAATGCTGTTCAACATAATTCAATTTCGACAAAAAAAATTGGACTCATGTTGTTTATGCTAAACATATGCATCTTCTATAAATGCATGCTGTTCAACACTTAATTCCATTTCGATAAAAATTGGACTCATGTTGTTTATGCATAAACATATGCATCTTCTATAAATGCATGCTGTTCAACACTTAATTCCATTTCGATAAAAAGACTCATGTTGTTTATGCATAAACATATGCATCTTCTATAAATGCATGCTGTTCAACACTTAATTCCATTTCGATAAAAATTGGACTCATGTTGTTTATGCATAAACATATGCATCTTCTATAAATGCATGCTGTTCAACACTTAATTCCATTTCGATAAAAATTGGACTCATGTTGTTTATGCATATACTACAAACGAATACTGTACAGAACTTTACGCAATTCTATGAAAATTGGACTCATGTTGTTTATGCATCAAAACATGCATCTTCTACAAATGAATGCTGTACAACACTTAATTCAATTTCGATAAAAATTGGACTCAAGTTGTTTATGCATAAAAATTCATCTTCTACACATGAATGCTGTTCAACACTTAATTCAATTTCGATAAAAATTGGACTCATGTTGTTTATGCATAAACATATGCATCTTCTATAAATGCATGCTGTTCAACACTTAATTCCATTTCGATAAAAATTGAACTCATGTTGTTTATGCATCAAAACATGCATCTTCTACAAATGAATGCTGTTCAACACTTAATTCAATTTCGATAAAAATTGGACTCTTGTTGTTTATGCATCTACTACAAACGAATACTGTACAGCACTTTACTCAATTACATGAAAATTGGACTTATGTTGTTTATGTAACTATAGATTCAAAAGGAAGATATTTCTCTCAATGCACTTACCATGAAAGTTTAACATTCGCATAAATACATAATATGTCATATATATATTTATTTAACTTAATTATGTCCGAAATTTCTTCACGATGTTATGAAACAACGAAAATCTGGCAGAACCCTTCATGCAGACGCTGATTAGCCTGCCAACAACAGCATAGGATTTGTCTGGAATCGATGTGTTGCTCTTTGGGTTGAGTCTAGCTATAAGAACAAGATAAGAAGAAGAGGAACAAGGACGCTGACAAGGTCAGAAGGGGTGGGTGGCCCGGTCACGGCGTCCCAGCTGTAATGTTCATAAATTGTACAAAGCAAAGGATAGCCGTAAGGAGTTGAACATGTGTTACAAAATACACAGCGCTGCATTTGTTCGCCTCGTGGCACTTCGCGGGGGAGGATATGGTTCAAATTGATGATTACAGGGAGAGGGAAGGGGGCGCGAACCCTAGAGCTGAACAACCAGCATGGGACCTGTTGCTTCGGTCAGGACAGTGTCGCCAACAGGCTAGCGACAGTTAACACTAAAATTATGCCATAAGTACATAAGTTGTGAAAGAAACAGTGAAATGGAATATGTATGTATTTATTTACACTACAAGTGGGCAAGCACCCTGTGGCAGTGGTATACACAATATAGGCTAAACAATACACAATAAAATTACAATACACAATACAATTATACAATACAAAATACAATTATACAATGCACAATAAAATTATATACACAATACAATTTACCACAATAATTACAATTAATAATAATACATAAAATAACCTAATTAATAAGTGAACCTAATTTTACAATACAACCTACATATGTATAGGCCCTACATAAGTTTCACATTGGCACTGATAATAGTCTTTCACTTTACTCTCACCTCATTCACTGCAGTGGCACTATGACGCATTTCACTGACACTTTAGGACACATTTCACTGTACTGATAATAGTCTTTCACTTTACTCTCATCTCACTTACTGTAGTGGCACTATGACGCATTTCACTGACACTTTAGGACACATTTCACTGTACTGATAATAGTCTTTCACTTTACTCTCATCTCACTTACTGTAGTGGCACTATGACGCATTTCACTGACACTTTAAGGACACATTTCACTGTACTGATAATAGTCTTTCACTTTACTCTCATCTCACTTACTGTAGTGGCACTATGACGCATTTCACTGACACTTTAGGACACATTTCACTGTACTGATAATAGTCTTTCACTTTACTCTATGACGCATCTCACTTACTGTAGTGGTCTTTCACTTTACTCTCATCTCACACTATGACGCATTTCACTGACACTTTAGGACACATTTCACTGTACTGATAATAGTCTTTCACTTTACTCTCATCTCACTTACTATAGTGGCACTATGACGCATTTCACTGACACTTTAAGGACACATTTCACTGTACTGATAATAGTCTTTCACTTTACTCTCATCTCACTTACTGTAGTGGCACTATGACGCATTTCACTGACACATTTCACTGTAGGACACATTTCACAGTGGCACTGCATTTCATAATAGTCATTTCACTTTACTTTCACTCATCTCACTTACTGTAGTGGCACTATGACGCATTTCACTGACATTTTTAGGACACATTTCACTGTACTGATAATAGTCTTTCACTTTACTCTCATCTCACTTACTGTAGTGGCACTATGACGCATTTCACTGACACTTTAGGACACATTTCACTGTACTGATAATAGTCTTTCACTTTACTCTCATCTCACTCACTGTAGTGGCACTATGACGCATTTCACTGACACTTTAGGACACATTTCACTGTACTGATAATAGTCTTTCACTTTACTCATCATCTCACTTACTTTAGTGGCACTATGACGCATTTCACTGACACTTTAGGACACATTTCACTGTTCTGATAATAGTCTTTCACTTTACTCTCATCTCACTTACTGTAGTGGCACTATGACGCATTTCACTGACACTTTAGGACACATTTCACTGTACTGATAATAGTCTTTCACTTTACTCATCTCATCTCACATTTCACTGTAGTGGCACTATGACGCATTTCACTGACACTTTAGGACACATTTCACTGAACTGATAATAGTCTTTCACTTTACTCTCATATCACTCACTGTAGTGGCACTATGACGCATTTCACTGACACCTTAGGACACATTTCACTGACACTATAGAACACATTTCATTGACACTATAGATTATCACTGATCGGAACTATTCACTGCACTGTAAAACCATAATTTCACTGACTCACCTCGCTTCACTGATACAACAGCTCAAATAAGACAAGTAATTACACCCTTATGCATACTTAAGACAAATAATTACACCCTTATGCATACTTATAAACAGAACTACATTTAAACTAAACATTTCTAGTCTAAGACCCTCTTACACGCTATTTTTAAATAATTTACAATTCAAACCAAGGTAGTAACTCGTCAGGCTAAATAAATACATGTCACCTTAAAAAATTAAATGTTAAATATCACCTTAATTTTAATTTATACTTTATACACAACATTTTAAGATATTCTTGAATCTCCTTAAGGAAGGACAACCCTCAAAGACCGCTGCAGGTAGGTCATTCCAATCATTTATAGTTCTATTTAAAATGAGAATTTACCTACATCCGTTTTCTGTTTCCTACATTTGATTTTAAAATCATGATCGTTCCTACCATAGTACGTTGGCTTCTCTAACCGAGCCGTTATGTCTACCCATTCTTTCTGACCTAGATGTGCTCTATACAATGATATTATTCTAGACAATGATGTTATTGTAGTCATTTAATTAGCTTTTTAGAACATAGTATTTTGCACACGAATCAATTTGACTTTCGTAATGATCTTAGTACTGATGTTGCTATCTTTACTGTAACCAAACTACGAGTATTGGATTCTAAAATAGATGTTTATGTGTTTTTATTGACTTTAGAAAAGCCTATGACACTCTAAATTACTTTATACATTTTTTGTTTTTTACCTTAGTAACGTAACACATGTAACCAAAATTGATAACGACTAGGGGGCGGATTTTAGCATATTTGCATATTTTATTCCTTAGTTGCAAATAATATGCTACCATTATATACAGTACATGCATTTCAAGTTATCTGAAACTATTGATCAGATTTTTTGTATTCGACAAATATTGGAGAAAAAATGGAGTATAAGGGCACAGTACATCAGTTATTCATAGATTTCAAAAAGGCATATGACTCGGTTAAGAGAGAAGTTTTATATAATACTCTTATTGAATTTGGTATTCGCAAGACACTAGTTCGATTAATTAAAATGTGTCTCAGTGAAACATACAGCAGAGTCCGTATAGGCCAGTTTTTATCTGATGTTTTTCCAATTCACTGCGGGCTAAAGCAAGGAGATGCACAATCACCTTTACTTTTTAACTTCACTCTAGAATATTCCATTATAAAAGTTCAGGATAACAGATAGGGTTTAGAATTGAATGCGGATGACGTGAATATGTTGGGAAAAAATCCACAAACGAAAACATGGAAATTTTACTTCAAGAAAGTAAAGCGATAAGTTTGGAAGTAAATCTTGAAAAGACGAAGTATATGATTATGTCTCGTGGCCAGAATATTGTACGAAATGGAAACATAAAAATTGAAGATTTATCTTTCGAAGAGGTGGAAAAATTAAAATATCTTGGAGCAACAGTAACAAATATAAATGACACTAGGGTGGAAATTAAACACAGAATAAATATGGGAAATGTCTGATATTATTCGGTTGAAAAGCTTTTGTCATCTAGTTTGCTGTCAAAAATTGTAAAAGTTAGAATTTATAAAACAGTTATATTACCGGTTGCTCTGTATGGTTGTGAAACTTGGACTCTCACTTTGCGAGAGGAACAAAGATTAAGGGTGTTTGAGAATAAAGCCTTAGGAAAATATTTGGGGCTAAGAGGGATGAAGTTACAGGACAATGGAGAAAGTTACACAACGCAGAACTGCGCGCATTGTATTCTTCACCTGACATAATTAGGAACATTAAATCCAGACGTTTGAGATGGGCAGGGCATGTAGCACATTGGCGAACCCAGAAATGCATATAGAGTGTTAGTTGGGAGGCCGGAGGGCATAAGACCTTTGGGGAGGCCGAAACATAGATGGGAGGATAATATTAAAATGGATTTGAGGGATGTGAGATATGATGATAGAGACTGGATTAATCTTGCACAGGATAGGGAACGATGGCGGGCTTATGTGAGGGCGGGTTCCTTAAAAGAGATTTGTAAGTAAGTTGTAAGTAAAGGTCAAGATTTTATAATGCATATACAGGGTGATTGTTAAGGATTTACCGTCACTTACTAAGCTTATTTCCGAAGACATTCTGAGCAAAAAATATCATATAGGCTAAACATTTGTTCTAATGTCAATATTTTCAGAGTTACACTAATTTGAAGTTGTTAGTAAAATACCATTATTCTTTAGTTTTAAGGGTAAAAGATATTACAAATAAAGAATGAACTATTCAGAAGTATAATTTCTTTAATTAGCTAGTATTCTGAAGCTAAAGATGTGTTACATGGAAAAACAATTTTCTCTGAGAATGAGATATACGAGGTGAACCGTGAGTAATGTGATTAATTTCAGACGGTTATTTCTTTAAATATTTCAAACAAAAAAAGTTTGCTTCCTTTCCGAGATAAAAGTTGTTTTATATGAAAAATTTCATACTGTGTTTTGAGAAAGCCATTGACTGAATTTCCAATATGCTCAGTCAATCTAAGAGAACAGTGAACTATGATAATAAATGTCTGAAAGAATTCTAGTTTTGTCCCTTAAATGTGCAGAAATTTGATCGAGGTAAATGTAACTTTTCGTTTTGCAAAGAATTTTCATAATGTTACATTTGTTCGGATCAAATTTCTGCACATTTAAAGGAAAAACTACATTCATTATCATCAGGGAACGGATTTATATGGACTAAAAAATATATGAAATATGTAAATATATATGTAGTTATTTTTACCAAAATATGGAATTAAATATGGATTTTTACCAAAATATGGAATTAAATATGGACTTAAAATTATAAAAAAATGACTATGTACGTTAAATATTGGTACATTTTAATCAAACTAAACAAAAATATAATGGACGTACCTTATCTTCCAATGTAGTTTCAACAAAACACAATTTTTATTGTCTGTTACCATAACAATAGGTTACAAACATTTCTTTCAAGTGCTGAAAAGTGAATCTTCTTCTATTGTCTCTGAGGATAGATTTATACTGACTAAAAGAGCGTTCGACGTCACAAGAAGTAACTGGTACATAATTCAATTTCACAATGTCTGCTGGGGATAAGTCCAAGTTAATCTTCACTGTTGATTCACCACTCATCACAGCAACAACCTTTTGTAGTTCTTCATATCCAGGGTTTTTTGAAAGTACAGTGTCCACCTTAGCTCTTACTGCATCTGCAACTTTACCTCTACCACGATTCAGTTGTTCCACATTACTATTTATAATTTCAAAACTTTCAGATAGTGAAAGGTGCCTATTTTGGAGACTTTTGAGCGTTTTTATGATGCATGAAAATGTATGCTGAATGTGAGCTAAGTCATTCTTCACACTTATGTCACAGGTAAAGTATCAATTGAGACTGCATCTTCAGAGTCCAATGCAAGGAGAACATTGTTAATAGAGTCTATATGTTCGGCATAATATTCAACTGCTTCTAGCCATGTACCCCATCTAGTTAAAATTGGCTTTGGTGGCAATGGAATTTCAGGGTACATTTCTTTCAACACGTTAACTCTACTGGGAGCTTTGAGAAATACTTTTTCACTGATGAAATCAACAAATCTACTTTAGGGAAATTGTCTCTGACCACTTCTGCCACACGATGAAATGCATGCGCCACACAAGTAAAATGAGTCAATTTAGGATATACAACAGATAATGCTTGTCCAGCTTTGACCATATAAGGGCAGCATCGCTAATAAAGAATAACACATTATCGTACATAATACCCTTTGGCCACAGGATACCCATAGCTTCGTTGAACAGTTTAACTATAGTTTTGTTATTGCACTTTTCTAGAACATCACAATGTAAAAGAATTCGTTCAGAATATTGTTCACTTAACAAACCGATAACTACATTACCAACAAGTCTACCTTCTTTGTCGGGAGTCTCATCAATGGAAACCCAAATTGAACTATCTTTAATTTCATCTCTTATCTTCTGTATTGTCTCATCGTAGATGGATGGAGCATACGTCTTCCTAAGTGTTGACTCATCCGGGATTGTATGTTGAGTATATTTTTCAAGGAATTCCCTGAAGACCTTATTCTTTAGTTTGTAGAGAGGAATATCAGCAGAGATGAGAGAACGGCACAGGTCGATGTTAAACTCAGATCTTACATTCGATGTTGTTGGTTGTGTTAAAAACAATTGTCTCTGCTTGGAATTAAGTTGTTTGTTGGCCTGATGTTTACTAGTTGTAATGTGTTGTTGCACCAGGAACTTTTGTGTAGATGATACTGCACACTGACACAAATTACAAAATAATATTTTATTGTCAGTTGATAAACCATCTTCTTTAAATTCTGAAATGTAACTTGTTAGTTTTGATTTTAAATTGACTGAATGACGTACTTTTGGCATATTTACCGCCTTTATAGTATGATTTACAAAACTGAACCTATGTGTACTCTGACTGGCATTTAACTGTTGAGCTGCACAACTGAAGTCTGTTAAAAATTTTAAATTAAATTAATACAGTTTTGTAACTTACTTTCCCATTGTTGATAGGACTGCTAATTTTCAAATAACTCTGATGTTAAAGGGATTACTGAACATGTGTTTAAATCTCTATTGTTGAAATGTATTTTTAAAAGTTAATGGAATTTTGTTTTGTTTTATTGTTAAACCTAATATAATATGGACTGTTTTATATGAAATATGGAAAATATATGGAAATTAACGAAAATATGTACTAAACTCTAAAATATGGAAAAATATGGAAAATAAAAGTAGGATTTTTCAACCCTACACATTGTGAAACATAAAGATAATGCAAAATATAAATTATATTAGCTTTATAAGTAAATATGTATTTACATATAAATCCTTTCCCTGATTATCATAATACACGCTTTTTTAAACTGAATGAGCATATTGGAAATTAAATCAATGGTTTTCCCAAAACAGACTATGAAATGTTTCATATAAAACAATTTTTATCTCGGAAAGGAAGCAAAAATGAGGAAAACTTTAATAAATCTTCTGGTTTGAAATATTTCAAAGAATAACCTTCTGAAATAATGGCATTACTTACGTTTCACTCTATAATAATTTCTAGTATTTTTTCCAGAGGGCAGTCCAGTTTGATACGTGTATATTTTGATGCCAAACCTCGGATATATTAATTCAGCTCGCAATAAAAAGCGACTGCTGTTAATGATAAAGCTATAACATCACGTATCGTGTCCCTTTCTAGAGGAATATTATGAAATATTAATAACACACACCGGCCTCTAATAATATAATAAACACGATATTATAATTGCAATGTAGAAACTGGAGAGAAAGGAGCTTTGAACACGCGACGCGCCACACGGGCCTGCCACAAAAACTTCGAGTGGTCCAGCGAGGCTCCTTTCACCAAGGGCTACCGAACCTGGGTTCACGCCCACGCTGTACAACACGTCTGGAATCGGCCACAGCACCGAATATTACGAGATACCATAATTGCGTACGTGTGAAAATGGCTTGGAATATGACAGAGGAGAGAGATCTTCCACTAACAAAGCCTATACTTGGAATCAAAAGTTGTTTAGGTAAGACACTATTTTCTTTTCTTTTTTTCTCGTCATTTCCCTATTCTACGATTCTTTCCATTAATTCTTGTTTACTTCCTCTAACTCTTCATTTTTCTTGTTTCAATTCTTCTTTGTCTTCTCTCCAATTCCTCATTTCTTTTTTTGTTTTCCTTCGTTTCTGTTCCAGATCTCATTTTTCTTCCCTTGTATTATGTTTCCGATATATTGCATCTATTTATTTAATTTTTCTTTAATGATTGATTTGTATTCTTTCTTTCTTCATTATTATATACTTCGTCTCTTTTTCATCGTCCTCTCTATTTTTCTTTCTTTACTTTTTTATTTATTTTGTTCTCTTTCTTGGTTACTTTCTTGCCTTATTTATTGTCATTTCTTCGTTCTTTCTACTCATTTTTCTTCTATCTTGCTTCGTTATTTCTATTCTTTTTCACCTCTAGTTTCTTGGTTTCTTAATCCCTTTCTTTTCATTTTTTCTCCCTATCCATCATTTCATTCTTCTTTCCCTTCATTTGTGTCTATTCTTTTTTTCTCAGTTATTTCTATTCCCTTTAACTCTTCTTTATCGGTTTCACGCTTCCTTTCTTATTCTTTTTTAAATAATTAAAAAAATATGTTTAGGGAGAAAATATAAAGTTTCAATTATTGGTATACCTCTATTTTTGTTTTTACTTTTTTATTCTGTTTATTAATAAATTACCTATCCTTAAAAGTTTGTGGAATACCCCTGAGCACGGGTATGTAGTTTCGGTTTCTGGGGTGCTACACTGATTTTTTTTTTTGTAAAAAAGGCCAATATGTATGTTTGTTCTAGCAATAAATTATTATTATTATTAATCTTATTATTATTATTATTATTATTATTATTATTATTATTATTATTATTTTCTATTTATTTACATTTATATTTTATATTTCTATTTATCTTTCTTCTCTAATTGATTTTTTATTCTTTTTTCTTTTATCATCCGGATCTTCTTCCTTTTCTTTTTCTTAGCTCTTTCTATACTCTTTCTACTCTTCTTTCTTCGTTTCTTTCTTCACTTTTTCCCTATCTTTTTTCCCAATTCTGTCATTCTTTTCTCTTGGTATCGTCTTGTTCTCCTTTCTTCTCTCTTTATTAGTTCTATTCCTTTTCAATTCTTCTTTCTTGGTTTCTTGCTTCTCTTTTTTCTGTAATGTTTGTATTCCTTTTCAACTCTTCTTTCTTGATTTCTTGCTACCCTCTTTTCTCGTCTCATTTTTATGCTTTCTCTTATTTTTATTCTCTCTTTCTTTCTTCTTTTATCTATCTTAAACTATTATTTTTTGGTCTTTTTGGTCTCTTTTCGTTTGTCCTTTCTATTCTTCTTTCTTCTGTTTTTCAATTCGTTTTCAACTCTTCTTTCTGCGTTTCAGTCTGCTATTTTTCCTTCCTTTTATTTACGTTGTTTTTCTACTCATAGTCATCTTCTGTTTCTCTCTTTTACATCGTTTATTTCTATTTTTATCCTCTTTCTTCCTTTCTTCTCATCATTTTTATTTATTCATATTTTACTTTCA
This sequence comes from Periplaneta americana, assembly GCA_025594305.2. Lineage (NCBI taxonomy): Eukaryota > Metazoa > Arthropoda > Insecta > Blattodea > Blattidae > Periplaneta > Periplaneta americana. The sequence continues at coordinate 25,089,861 of JAJSOF020000035.1, forward strand.
TTCTTTCCCTCTCTTATTCTTCATT
>JAJSOF020000035.1:25094885-25267385 GCA_025594305.2 Periplaneta americana
CATCCGAAGGCCTGAGTTCAGTGCAGTGGACCGCAGTTGGAGGGACTGAGTTGTGAAAACAAATGAATGAAGGTCTGTGGTTCGAGATCTTCAGATAGAAGAATTGAACTGAGAACTTAGTTCTGATTTGTAAATAGTGCTTTGTAAAATTAGTTAAGATTAACAGTTCATTGTTGTGCGTAATAGTCCAAGTAAATTGTCATTGTCGTCGGTGGAGTGCTATAACGAATACTGTGTTGAGTGAAGATCCAATTGTTGACGAGAGCGTTTAAGGTGAATTGTAGAAAGGATTATTGTTGTGACGAATAAATTACATTGTTGTACTAATAAAATTTACAATATTTATCTTCAACATTGTTCCTATAAAATGTTTTCTGTGTTCACTATACTCCAGCAGGCCGTGATATACGTCTGTCTTTTTTTCCCCCCAGTCTATAAATGCGAACTTAAAAAAAACGGCTTCCTTAATATTACATGCATCACGAAATGCAGTAACTTTAGTGGAGTTGTAGAGTTTACTTAATTTTTGCAAATATTTAAAAACAATAATTAACAGTGCAATTTAGGTGAAATTGCAGTGGTAAGTTTCCAATTTATAATTATTACTATACTGAACGTCTTTAAAAATAATATGTTAAAAGCCTAAAGCAGTAAAATGAATATGACGCTTAAGCGGTAAGAATAGGGAAATTGTTATGTGTGTTACGTTGGGAATACTGAATGTGGTATTTCACACTTACCGCGTATTGGTTTTGTGCGGAAAGCAAGCAAATACGCACGATCTCGCACAAAGAAAGCATTACACATCCGAAAAAAAGTGAGAATAGATCTTCTAAATTGATTATAATAATACAAGTTGACAAAAGTCATTTCATTTTCAATATATACTGTAGAGTGTGAAAATAGTAAAAATGTACTTAATATCTGTGGCAACTGTAATGGCTACATAATAATAATAATAATAATAATAATAATAATAATAATAATAATAATAATAATAATAATAATAGTAGTAGTAGTAGTAGTAGTAAACTGCCCCCCATTGAGGGTAGCCCTTACGGACTCAGTATATCCGCAAAAAAAAATTAATATACATATGTAAACATAGATATTAAATTTTAAAGAAGGGAAACAAAGAAAAGGGCGTGAAAAATTACAATTGCTATTAATGTGGCACCATGTGATTAATTAGGATTTGGCAGGATTTTTTAAACACAATTATCACAATGTCATCCCTCAGAGATGTTGGCAGAGCAAACTGCCGTCGGAATTCTTCGAAAAAGCTGGTATAGTCCCTCGAGCACCTATGAGCAAGCCGAATACCTCAACGTGAATTAAGGCATATTTCAGATTGAAATAGTTGACTGTAGGCTCATAGATCGACTTCTTCTCAAGGTGGACCTCGGCTGACTGATGACATTGTGGGGTCCACAATGATGCCCTGTTTAGTGTCAGAATTGTACGTTAAAATATCTACTCGTCTCGTTGACCCATTTTCAGCTAGACAGGAGATTTCTTCTTCTACTATCCAGCCCTTATTTCTTAATGCGGCAGCAATTTTGGATCTTATAAGATGATGTCTAGAGTTCCTCAAGAGCAATCCCTGTTTACAGAATCCCAAGACGTGTGCTAAAGTTTCAATCTCCGGGCAGCCATGTCTGCACCGGGTACCGTCGAGAGATCTGCCGGGAACGGAACGAACAGCTGCTAAATTTGCTGTCTTTTTCAGGCTAGATATCCATTCACTAGTCGAAAGTCCTTTCTTGTTTGCAATCCAACTGTTGGCGGCTGTTACTTCGCTATACATCTCAACACCTTTTCCCCGTCCTGAAAGTGTCTTCCATGATTCATATTCACGACCTCTCAATTCTTCTCGAAAATTTCGCTACCTCATAAATAAACTCCAATGTTAGAAGTGTTAATGAAAGTTTCAATTCCCAAAGTGAATATCCTGTACAGTATGCTATCGTACGTAGCAAGGTCAATGAAACTCCCTTTTTATTGGAGCCACAATCACAAGTACCACATACCTCAGTATTATGTGAAGTGCCAATAGCTAGCTATCTTAATCCAACGGCCGCAGTCTAACATCATGGAGCCCCACCGGCATTTTGGTGTTCGGATGACAGGCTTGTTTTTGTACGACTCTTCCTGGAAGATCAAGTGGAAGAGACATCGTCTTCTGTACGACCTCCACGATCGCCTGATCTGATTTCGTTCACATTCTTGCTCTGGAGTTTAGCGAAGAAACAAGTGTAGACCACACCTGCAACATTAAAAAGAAATCGATTACTTTATGGGAGAGTGACGGGTTATATTTTGGACATTTTCGGTAAAAAATCGCGTTTTCGTTTTCTTACAAAAATGACTCTGCAATCTCTTATTTATATGTTGAACAAGTTTCAATGCTCTGCGACGCTCCAAATGGAAAAAAAATAAGTTACGCAATATAAAAATGGCTGCACCCTTGAATTTTAATTCCTTAAAAGTTTTACAAGCTGTTTTCCCACACAATTTTTTCAGCACATTTCGTCAGGTTCTTACAATTTTGATGCTAGGAACATGGCATTTTTATTGCACGTTCTATACACACTTACTTACTTACTTTTGGCTTTTAGAGAAACAGCAGGTTCATTGCCGCCCTCACATAAGCCCGCCATCAATCCCTATCCTGAGCAAGATTAATCCAGTCTCTATCATCATATCCCACCTCCCTCAAATCCATTTTAATATTATCCTCCCATCTACATCTCGGCCTTCCCAAAGGTTTTTTTCCCTCCGGCCTCCCAACTAACACTCTATAGGCATTTCTGTATTCGCCCATACGTGCTACATGTTCTGCCCATCTCAAACATCTGGATTTAATGTTCCTAATTATGTCAGGTGAAGAATATAATGCGTGCAGTTCTAAGTTGTGCAACTTTCTCCATTCTCCTGTAACTTTATCCCTCTTAGCCCCAAATATTTTCTTAAGAACCTTATTCTCAATCTCTGTTTCTTTCTCAAAGTGAGAGTCCAAGTTTCACAACCATACAGAACAACCGGTAATATAACTGTTTTATAAATTCTAACTTTAAGATTTTTTCACAGCAGACTAGATGACAAAAGCTTCTCAACAGAATAATAACAGGCATTTCCCATATTTATTTTTCATTTAATTTCCTTCCGAGTGTTATTTATATTTGTTACTGTTGCTTCAAGATATTTGAATTTTTGCACCTCTTCGAAGGATAAATCTCCAATTTGTGTATTTGCATTTCGAACAATATTCTGGGTTCTATACACTCTGGTTAACAAAATATCCATAGATTGTAGGATTAAATGAATATTTTTAAAATAAAAAATAGAATGTTTATAGTGGCAATGGACAATTTTTATTTTTAGGTGTGCATTGGTTATAAAACTTTTTCCCTCTTTTGTAGGCCTAGTAAAGAAATAGGAAAACTAATGCGTGATGTTTTTCTAAACATGCCACTGGCCTTGCAAAAAAATTTTCAAACACTTCACTGAAAAACTGAACGATATATTTCATTTTGAAATATGTAAATTTTTTAAAATACTTTTCTTAACTCAGAAATTAATTGACTCACAGAAATGAAACTTCATCACGTCATTATCTATCACCGTGCTTATGTGTACAAAAATCAAATGCATAGGAAATAGAAAACGGATGTAGGTAAATTCTCATTTTTAAATAGAACTATAAATGATTGGAATGACCTACATGCAGCGGTCTTTGAGGGCTGTCCTTCATTAAGGAGATTCAAGAATAACTTAAAAAGTTGTGTATAAAGTGCAAATTAAAATTAAGGTGACATTTAATTTTTTAAGGTGACATGTATTTATTTAGCCTGACGAGTTACTCCCTTGGTTTGAATTGTAAATTATTTAAAAATAGCGTGAAAGAGGGTCTTGGACTAGAAATGTTTAGTTTAAATTTAGTTCTGTTTATAAGTGTGCATAAGGGTGTAGGGATTTGTCTTATTTGAGCTGTTGTATCAGTGAAGCGTGGTGAGTCAGTGAAGTTATGGTTTTACAGTGCAGTGAATAGTTCCGATCAGTGATAATTTATAGTGTAAATGAAATGTGTTCTATAGTGTCAGTGAAATGTGTCATAGTGCCACTACAGCGAGTGAGATGAGAATAAAGTGAAAGACTATTATCAGAACCAATGTGAAACTTATGTAGAGCCTATACATATCTAGGTTGTATTGTAAAATTACGTTCACTTATTAATTTATTGTACATCTTGATTACACAACTTTAACGCTGTATTATTTCGGAATATGTATGATAAGATTTTCCTGTGTTAAACTTCAACGTACCTCATTTACATGTTTCGACCTATTTATGGGTCATCTTCAGAACTGGTCGTTATTGGTCTTGGCGCCTCTTGTTCTGTTTCCTGTCAGGGTGCGTTCGTGTGGTATAGTGTAGAGTCAAAGAGTGTGTGTTTTGAAGTTGAGTTGTGTGTTGAGAATTTCGTTGGAGTGTGTTTTCGTGTGTCTGTATATTTCATATTGTTCTAGTGTGTTTCGTTTCTGGATTTTTGGTTGGATGTGTAGTATTTCCATGTCTGTGTTGATGTCTCTGTGAGTGTGGTTAGCATTTGTGATGTGTTCTGCATATGTGGAGGTGTTTTGTAATTTTGTTATGGTTGTGATGTGTTCTTTGTAACGTGTTTGAAATGATCTGCCTGTCTGTCCTATGTAGAAGTTGTTGCAGGTGTTATTGTGTTAAATTGGATTGTGTATTCTTATTGTATTGTGTATTGTATAATTGTATTGTATATTGTAATTTTATTGTGCATTGTTTATATTGTGTATACCACTGCCATCGGGTGCTTGCCCACTTGCAGTGTAAATAAATACATACAGAGCTTGAAAATGTAGAAAATATAAATTTTATCCATCATCCCCCTTTAACTACGTGTCAATCACTAAAAAAAACTTCTAAATAGAATTAATAAAAAAACCTGCAGTAACTAAAGTCAATGAATGAACTAAAACAACGAACTATGCTTAGTTATTAAAACAACATTTTTCTTAAATATAGGCCTACATTATGACATTTAACTGATCTTAATATACAGGATGTTTCAAAAGTGATGATAAAATGTATGGATGAGAAGTAAAACCGAAAATAAGCAAAGAAGTTCCAGCAAACATGAAACCGCAAATTAATGGTGACAGGGATGCGATTCTTACTTGTAATTGCGAGCTCGAGCTTTTTTTTTAGCTCCCTTCACGGGAGCGGCGCTTTTCTGCCTTAGGGTAGGTACACGTTGGAGCAACGATAAACGATAAAAGAAACGACCTAGCGACGCTTTGGTATTATCAAAGAATCAAGTGTTCATATCGGAGCAACGAGGACGCGGGAAGCGAACATTTTGATTTTTCAGTAGAAGATATTCTATGCATGCACTTAATGAAAGACGATATATAGGAAATATCAGCTGCTAAGTTCAAGGTTAATATAACTTAAATACATACAAAATTAAACCCGTTTCTCATCCCAAAGGCAGTATAAATTCGTTGTGCTGTGACTGGTTATTGTGATCACATAATGTATCACGAATAAATAAACAACTGATCAATTTGCCAACATCTGCAACAATTAATTTAATATGCCGAAATAATAATAAATCTATTAATATTCGAATATATTGATAACCACCACCGGTCATTATACAGATAAATATTATCTTAATCAGAGATCATATGAACGACAAGAGCGAAGAAAATGGAATTTTTCTTTTTCGTCGCTTTTATCATGTATCTTCGCTTTTATCGTTGCTCCAATATGCACACCTCAATGACAATGCATGCTTCAATTCTCTCTGATATAGCATCGCTGCTTCTTTTATCGTTTATCGTCGCTCCAACGTGTACGTACCCTTAGGCACATTGTTACTACAGCAGTAAGAAGAATCTAGCGAGTTGAATCATGTGTATCGCATGGGACTCGCATTCGGGAGGTCTGTGGTTCGATTCCCGGACCGACCAACCTGACTGTTGTTTTCCACAGTTATTTACGCAATTGCCGGGTTGGTATTTTCATTGCCACGGTCCATTTTCCCTTCCCCTCCCGCGCAGAAAAGAATTTAGATTTTCATATCATATCATTCATCTTTCTTATCTCAGTCAAAAGCCATATTCAGGTCAATACGCATGTCTTCATCGCTTACGAGAGGAGGCATCCTCTCTATAACCGTACTGTATAATGTATTGATAATAGAGTGCAGTTGTGTACTTATCTGAATTTTAGATTTTTCGGGATGACACATTTTGGAGCTATAGGACTCATATGTTACTAGTCAGCAATGTATGAAATGGAGGGGGAAAGGAACTGGCCACTCTACCACATTCTCTCCTGAGTTAGTTGCCTCATGTGTAATTTCTTACTGATTTTCGGACTTTTGACTGAATCTAGCGGATTCCAAAGATATGATCAAGGTTTATACAGGGACATCATTTTATTTTTACTTGCATTTTTATTAACCTGCATTTCTGAATGAAACACAGTTTGCTCACCTCTTCACAACTGGAGTTCGATGATACTGGCGTAAGACACACAAACTTACGGTACTGTTTCAGGGAAGAAAAGTCTTCAAGCAGTAAAAGAAAAATCACGATTTTGCAGTGTATTTTAGTAGGTTTTTGTTTAATAAATATGATTGAATAAGTTGTCTCACGAAAGTTATCCAGAAAGAACCTATATTATATTATATGTACTAAAAATTATATTCAGAGAACGATAAATTGAAAAATTTCAGATAATATGATATTTAAAATGTTTTTAATAATGGTACTGAATTGATACAGGCTTCAGTTCTTTTGTAATTATCGCACAACCATTTTCAGCAACTTGTTTAAAAATTCAAGAATGATGGATGTCTTTTTTTTGAAAAGTTTGAAATGGCTAGATGCAAAGGAATGCTAGTGATTTTGATCATTAACTGGACAATGACATCAGTGTTAATGCTAAAAGTATCTAAAATTTTAGTGCATTGACAAAGGGATATTTTAATGACATCATCATTAAACTCTTTAAAATAAAGTTTCACCGATTTTACTAGTAACTCATGCTTAAATATTTTAAACCCCATTTTCTCAAAAGTAGTATCTTACGTACTTACAGCCCTTACTTATGCCCCCCGCACAGATAAAATTTAAATGCTATCTACTGTCCGTCCAAGTAGTTATGTCGCAGGATCGTAGAAAAGGGGAAATCAGACATTAATAACGAAATGAGCCCTTTTATGAAAAGTTGAGTTTTTAAAAGTTGTTACTACTCTACGTAAACGTATTTTATAAATTAATGTTTTCAGAAAAGAGCGATGATCAAACTGAAGCAGGTGGAAAATCGATGCGATATCGTATTTCGAAAATATGATTCAATATTAAATGGTCATGGAAAACGCGAACATATTTCTCGGAACTCCTATACCTAGTAAAATCAGTTTGTTTACATATATGTCATCTAGTGGAGAACATCAATCTTAGTAATGGAAGGGGGCAACAGTGTTTCAAAAACTCAGGTTAATGTTAAAAATGTTGGTAAAAATAAAGTGATGTCCCTGTATATTACAAGAATCTGGACACATTATGGTGTCCTTTCTCATAGAGTACGTATTAAAGACAATGTAGACAGAAATAAATCTCCCTCCTCCGTTGCAGAACTGGCCGCATGAATAAACATCGTGTATCCTGTGTCCTCGCCCATTTGTATGTACAAGTCTTGACAGAGATTGAAACCATATCATTCGTCACCAAAAATTAAACAAAGAAACAAAAATCCTCTTCTGTTACTTAGATAAATATTCTTTTTATTATTTTTTTTCCTGATGCGCTGATGACATCAGAGGATATTCCTAGAGAAGCTGCATGACGTATGGCTTGCTGCTATTCGAGCTCTGTTGTTGTTTGGGGTGCCGTTACGTCACAACAGGTGAAGAGGAAGACAGGCCGGGCTGTAATGAATTCCTTCAGTCACTCACTCATTAGCGCTACAACCAGATTGTATGTAAATCACCTGATGTCATCCAGACACACATATTTCGTTTATGTCATTTTGAAAAAAAAGTCTAAGCTTTTTAAATTAATTGCATTCCAAACATGAAACTCTATTGTCTAATCAATATTTTTATACGTAAGGAACGTCTCAGTGAAACGTACAGCAGATTTCCATAGGCCAGTTTCTGTTTAATGCTTGCTAAAGCAAGGAGATGCACTATCGCCTTTACTTTTTAATTTTGCTCTAGAATATGTCATTACGAAAGTTCAGGATAACAGACAGGGTTTGGAATTGAACGGGTTACATCAGCTGCTTGTTTATTGTGCGGATGACGTGAATATGTTAGGAGAAAATCCACAAACTATTAGGGAAAACACGGGCATTTTATTTGAAACAAGTAAGGATATTGGTTTGGAAGTAAAACCCGAAAAGACAAAGTATATGATTATGTCTCGTGACCAGAACATAGTACGAAATGAAAATATACAATTGGAAAAGTTGGTTATTTAAATTTAACGTTTTTTAAGATGTAGCGAGATGATATTTGGCGAAAAATTCAAATATTTTGAAAAGAAAAAACCCAACAGGTAACAAATCTCGTATAAATGACAATCGGGAGGAAATTAATTTTTTTTTAAGATGTGTAAAAAAGAATAAATATCTTGGAAAATGTATAAATGACAATGCTGAAAATAAATTCAGAATAAATTGAAAATTAGCTTTTGTCATCCAGTCTGTTCTCAAAAAAAAAAAAAATTAAAGTTAGAATTTATGAAACAGTTATACTACCGGTTGTTCTGTATGGTTGTGAAACTTGGACTCTCACTTTGCGAGAGGAACAGAGATTAAGGGTATTCGAGAATAAGGTCTTTAGGAAAATATTTGGGGCTAAGAGGGGTGAAGTTACAGAAGAATGGAGAAAGTTACACAACGCAGAACTGCACGCATTGTATTCTTTACCTGACATAATTAGGAACATTAAATCCAGACGTTTGAGATGGGAAGGGCATGTAGCACGTATGGGCGAATCCAGAAATGCATATAGAATGTTAGCTGGGAGGTCGGAGGGAAAAAGACCTTTGGGGAAACCGAGATGTAGATGGGAGGATAATATTAAAATGGATTTGAGGAAAGTGGGATATTTATTTATTTATTATTTTGCTAATGATTGTAACATAAAATATAATATATACAGAAAAACTTTAGCTCGCCCCTGAAAGAGTAGAACTCGTGGTCAGGGGCGGATTCCTGAATTGAAATTAATAATTATACAATACAATTTGTCTTATGTCTATTGTGCAATTATAGTATATAAATTTAAATTCACAATTTTTCAACTTTTATAAAATCCATACATAAGTTTTTAAATTTAATACTAGAACTATTAGAATTGACAAGATTAGGATATTTACTCGTATATATAAATTTGTTATATATTCTTGGGCCTAAATTACTACTATAATTAAATACTGTAACAGTGTTGCATTTTGGTTCAAACAATCTTAAAGAATTCATAGATTTTGTTTTATAACTATGAGAATACAATTCAAAATTATTTCGATTTTTATGCATGAATTTTATTAATACAATATAATAAATTTGTCTTACGTTAAGTACATTAAAGTCTATAAACAAATTTTGAGATGGAAAATCAATAGGTTTATGAAGACATGTTTTAATTATTTTCTTCTGTAACAAATAAAGTTGATTAAAATTAGATTTAAATGAGCTACCCCATCCTATAATTCCATACATAATTACCGATTGAAATAAAGTTAAATATATTGTACGTAATAAACTTATTGATAAGTAATTCCTCAATAAAAACAAAATAATATACTATTTTACGCAATTTATTACAAAGGTAATTAATGTGTTAGTTCCATTTTAAATGATTATCGAAAATTATGCCTAAATACTTAACTTCAGAGGACCCTTTAATAATAATCGGACATTTAAACTCTATAAGACAACAATCAGAATTATGTAATTTAATATGATTGCAGAGACTGGATTAATCTTGCGGAAATGAATCTCCGGGTTCTCCAAAAGGCATTTGTAAATAAGTAAGTAAGTAAGTACAGTATGTATTGCATGAATATCAAATAAAATAGTAACAGTGTTAAGAAAAGTACATATTTCGAGTATAGACACTTCAAGTAATCATGGAGATTGCCTTATATTCCATGACAATATTTATTTATATTTAATTTTTGACATAAATAAAGTCTGCTGACTGATCACAGGAGTTAAGAAATTATTTTCTCCTTACTCTTCATTGTATTAGCTCCTTCGCCGCCGTGAAGTGGCTAGTCTGCTTGTAAAAATTAAAATAAAACACTATAGCAATGCGGAACTGTGTCAAACATTGCTACTGTGTAATCAATAACGTGCAGATGATATATTACATTTCAGTTAGTAATTCCGCTTGCATGTGTTATTGGCACCCTGCCGATAGACAGACGTCCAACCTATTAATCATGCACATATCGATATTTTAAAGCCAATCAAATATTACTGACATTTCAACCTGTTTGGATTTGTAATTAGATGAACATTGTCAGTGAATTAAATCAAAGAATTGTTCAAGCGTATAGAAAACAGGCCTACGTACTTACGTATTTATTACGCTTGCCAATTCACATCAAACTTGCCTGTCACTTTGTCGATTTTTACGAAATTTGATATCGCAAAGTTTTACAAAATGTAATTAATAAAATCCATAATTATTTTACTGTACGTTATCCAACATCTACTTGATATCGCAATCAGCGAAGATTCTCCTGCGAATACTGAGTCGATGTTTATATTCTAAGATGGAAGGACAGTTGAAAAAAGAGCAGTTTTGCTTCAGAAAGGGAAAAGATACGAGAGATGCAATTGGACAACTGTGAACAATCGACGAAAGATACCTAGAGAAAATAAAGAAGTGTATACGGTAGTATTTGTGGACCTGGAAAATGCTTTTGATAGAAAAATTGGAAAAAAGGGGATTCAAAAGATCTTTAGATGAAACAAGTCAAAGTCTGTTAGGAAAATCTTTAAATGAAACAACGAGTCAAAAGTCAGGATAGGAAAAGAAATTCAATGAAGAAGTGAAATGGAGGTTGAGTACGACAAGAAAATAATAAAATGTTTAAGATGTTTATCTTCTTGGTGCCGATATGGCGTTGTTAGCAGAAGAGGAGATGATACTAAGGGACATGCTATTGGAGCTAAATGACAGCTGTGAGCAGTATGGGATGAAGATAAATGCAAATAAGACAAAGACCATGGTCATCGGAAGAAAAATAAAGAAGGTAAACTTGCGAATTATAAATGAGGCAGTAGAACAAATGGGCACCTTCAAATTCTTCTGGTATACTATAAGCAGTAACATGAGCTGCTGCCAGGAAGTCAAAAGGAGGATAGCAATGTCTAAGGAAGCTTTTAATAGGAAAAGGAGCATCTTCTGCGGAACTCTGGAGAAAGAACTAAGGAAGAGACTAATGAACTGCTTTGTGTGGAGGGTGACATTGTATGTGGGCAGAAACATGAACATTACGACGAAGTGAAGAGAAGCGAATAGAAGCATTTGAAATGTGGATATGGAGAAGAATGGAACGTGTGAAATGGACAGACAGAATAAGGAATGAAGCTGTGTTGGAAAGAGTGGGTGAAGAAAGAATGATGCTGAAACTGATCAGAAAGAGAGAAAAAAAAGAATTGGTTGGGCCACTGGTTGAGAAGAAACTGCATACTGAGGGATGCACTGGAAGGTATGGTGAACAGGAGAAGAGTTCGGGACAGAAGAAGATATCAGATGATAGACGACATTAACAAAATACAGGGTGTTTCCGGGCTAGTGTTTCAGGGATGATGGGGAAGGGCACATGGAAATTGAATTGTAATTTGGCACCACGTGCCCTCCTTTCCTTAACCTTTGGAACAGTCGTGGAAAGATGGTATGGGCCGGATGTCTCTTACGTGGGTACTTGCCCCGATACAATCTGTGAGGTTATCTACTGTTCCCATTGGCTCATCCGTATTCCAAAATCATGTCTGCATATTCCGCTCTTGTGTACTCCTCCATTTCACTAGGACTGATCGACTGGACACTGCAACTTGTACACATACACTGCTGTCTACAGACGTGCATATCAGGACCGACCATGTCCGTTACACATTACGCTATCTGCATTGCTTTAGTGTAGTTTCCTGTCCCTACCCCTCAGATAGCGCACTGAATGGAATACTGTAAGTAGACAACGAATACAGTATGAGTAAGATGTAGAGATAAATACACATAAATAAGGTGTACAGAGGAATAAAATTATTTCATTTGCACACAACTATTTTTGCTTGTGTTTGGACTCAGTCATTTCCAGACCATGGTTCCTTATCTCAAATTGATACATGTGTCCTTCCCAATCATCCCTGAAAGTTTGTAACACTAGCCCGGAAACACCCTGTATGTGAATCGTATTCGAAGATTAAGAGGAAGACAGAAAATAGAAAAGATTGGAGAAAGCTGGGTTTGCAGTGAATGACCTAATCTTGACAGAACAATGAATGAATGAATGAATTTTAAATATGTATTAGTTTCGTGAAACACAACCGAATTAAATATGATTTAACTTCCGTATTTAATATATATTATTTTAATGTACCGAAGTACATATGACATTTCCATGCAGATATTCTGCGTCATCATACGATGAAAGAGTAAAGGAACGGAGAAAAATTCTCTCCGGCGCCGGGATTTGAACCCGGGTTTGCAGCTACGTGCTGATGCTTTATTAAGCCACACCGGATAACCCCGGCGTCGGAAGAATCGCCTCAGTTTAAGTTCCAACTCTTGGGTTCCCTCTAGAGCTGAAAACCCGGCGCCGGAGAGAATTTTTCTCCGTTCCATTACTCTTTCATCGTATTCCGTATTTAAGTTAAATTTCAATTAGTTAATTATGGATTAGTAACATGTTGGTCAAATCGGCTCTTAGTGCAAAGCGAGGGAAAATTATAAGCTATTTAATCTTGATCAGTTAAAACGAACCTATGACTTCCTTGGAATTTGAAACCAACTAGTTTCTCCTTAAACTGTCTCATTAAAGGAAAGAGTTTTTTTTACGAGACGTAAATCAATGAACGCAACTCATGACTAAGTCCTTTGTAAAGGAAGTCTTATTCTGAATTGAATTCTTCCTTGAAAATCGATGTGAAGGGAATGTGAAGTACAGAGAATTAAAAAAATTAGAATATTATATGCAACATGCACTCTGCACATAAATCCAGGCTCACTTGCACACGATCTGACATTTCCTCCTCCCATAAAAGGCAAATCTGCTGGAACTTCATACCTCCCCAGACGCTGGGCATGTTTTCGAAGGCATGCCTCCATTAATTACTCTCCTCTGGTCGGACGTGGACAGAAGCTCAATCCGAAATCATTTGTATCGTCACGTGACTTCATTACAAACCCGGGGACAGCATGGGGTCGCTTGTGACTGGATTTAATTACTCCCGTCTGGCATGGCGTCTCTAATTTACACTCTCAGATATTTTTGTCATTAGTTTCGTTAATGTTATTACAAAAAGTTTGACAGGGCGGATTAGAAATTACATGCGTCACGTGAAAGCGTGAAGAAGTAGTTAATCATTGCCATAATGAAGTGTAAGTAGTTATTAAAAAAATATATATCGGTGGAGTTAAAGTAGCATTTAGGCCCTCTATTTAAATAATAAAAAAAAATGAACTGCTGCAAGAGGAAAGAAAACAAACGATACTCGAAGGCAATTGACAGGAAAGAGCGATGGCTGAAGAAAAAGAGGGGCAAAGAGAAGGACAAAAAGTGAGATGTGGAGGAAAAGGGATGGGGATCGACAGATAGATAAAAGGAATGCCAGAGAAGAAGAGCTGGATGAAGAGGGAATTTGAAGATAGGCGGGGATAAGAGAGGAATGATTGGAGAGATAGGGAATGACAGAGAGGAAGGGAAAATTACAAAGAGAATGTGAGGATAAAGGACAAAGAGAAATAGGTAGTTAAAGAAGGAATGAAAGGACGTGGAGAAAAGAAAATGTAGGACAGAGAGGAAGGGAGGCATGAAGAGAAAATGTGGTGGTATAAATAAGTAAATAAATAAATAAATAAATGAATAAATAAATAAATAAATAAATAAATAAATAAATAAATAAATAAATAAATAAATAAATAAATAAACAAATGTAAAGAAACAACAAGATAGGTAAATAAGTAAGTAAATAAATAATAATTAAAAACGATTTCTGATATATGAATTTCTCGTTTTGCACTGCTTATTTTGTGCAGCTATCAGTCAAAACTGAAAATCACTTTTGACAAGTAATAATAAAATAAACATTCTCACGTTATGCAAAGATCTATCAGAGAAAATATTTTCTTTCATTTAAGGAGTTAGGTATAGCTTACAGCAGTAAAATTTTGGAAATATTGTAAATTTTATTAGTAACAACAATGTAATTTATTGTGTACAACAATAATTCCTTTCTATGAAAAAAATATTTAAACGATTTCAAAAATTGGATTTTCACTTTTATTTTTAAATTCAGTCCACCGATGACAATGATGAAAGTTTACTTGGACTACTACGAACAACAATGAACTGTTAATTTTAACTAATATTTACAAAGCACTATTTACAAATCAGAACTATCAGTTCTCAGTAAAAATAAATTCTTTTAAAAGTCACGCAGTTCAATATCTCGAATACAACCTTAAACAGTTATTTATTGCGGAATGGTCCCTCCAACTGCGGTCCACTGAACACGAAGTTTCAGGCAATAAAATGCTGACGCAGATGAGAACATGAAAAACTTAATTAACAAGTTTTTGGTTTGCTTGCTCTGGCTTCATCACTGACTGAATCTGCCAAAACTCTGAAAAAAAACTGCTGTCGTTCCTTCGCGACCGTAATATTTATAACTACAGCGACGTAAGGACAAAAGTTTACCCGTCTCTAGAGATGGCATTCCATTGTATAAATCCAGGGTCTCCTAGGAAAGCACCAGATGCGCGCGCAAACTCGTCGCGTGACTGTAATAACCCTCTAAGACTTCTCTCCACAGAACGACGTCACTCAATGTTCCGTGGAGCCTGTGCGATCTCTTCATGGGACGCTGTTTTTAAATTCTTTTTCAACCATTTTAAATATTAAAATACATTTTTTTCCAAGTGTTAATCTTGTACAATAAATGTTTTCAGCAACTATACCACCGTTAAAAATATGTGGTTTAAGTCAAAAGGACACAACCACTTTTCTATAGAACATACTCCGTAAGACTATCTAATGATTATACAAATTTAAATGACATGAATTTATATTTTGCCTGAAATGTATATACGAAGAACAAGATTGGGAGGAGGGAGAGAAGAGAGAGCAGAGAGAGAAAACAAAGTAAACCTCCTCCCCACAGGACATTGATTATTTGTATAATTTCTTTGAGCCGTTCAAAGCAGAAGTGGTGTAAGTAAAAAATGGGTATTGCGAGTTAAAGTAAACACTCTGTAAAATTCAGCGCAAAGTGGCAATTAATATTGAATTTATTTAAACTATTAGTAGTCAGTAGATAGCACGAAGGACATATTAATTGCTACTTTGCGCTGTGTTTTACAGAATTTTTACTTCAAACCTCATTACCCAATTATGACTTACACCACTTCTGCTAAGAACGGCTCATTTGTATGTATGAATATTAGTTCAGGAAAATAACTAGATAGATAGATGGATTTATTGAGTAATATTATACATAAAAATTTTATATTATCATAATTTTATCTAAAATCCAATGCACGGGTCTTCTGACCGTTCGTGCTTTGTACCCGAAACAAGTCCTCCTTTGTAGTTTCCCCCCCACCTATGATTACATCGAACTACTTTCTAAAAGAACACACATATTACAAATGAAAATGGCACAATAAAAGACATAAAAATGTACAGTTGGGTGGATACTATTATCCCTTCCTCAGTTCGCGTCGTAAACTTCGATAGCTGCAGCTCTAATCTTTCTCGCCTTCAAGAGGAACAATCCAGTCTTTTTTTCCCATTCTCTATTCCCCATGAGGTCAAGATATGCAAGCGAACTCCTATTCTGACTTAGCATCGAGGGTGGTAAATATGTTTTCCGTACATGTTCCAATTCGATACACAGTAATCAAATATGATTATAGGAATCTTTTTCTTTGCAAAGCGGACAAAGAAGCTTCCCTTCTTCGTTGACAATTTTATTATCCTTCCATGCCCCCAATCTTAGCCACGCTAAACCTGCTCTGCTGTCTTTGTAACACCTCCCCCAGTTAAGCATGAGATCTTGGAAAATAACTATAAAAGTAATGTAATTCGAATTGTAGCAAAGGAACGGAATTGTCAAAAATTCATAAAAAGTAAAGTGTAAAATTATGTGTAAATTACTGTAGGCTATACTTGTCTTTTTGAAAGTTAGGGAACTACATTCTACACGCAGCAAAGATAGAAAAGTCTTCAAATCGCTGCAGTGGGTATCCAATTTCTTGTTAGCATTTCAAACGCCTCCGTTGCTATCCACACTTTCAAGTGGGGGAAGGCTAACAACTAATTGCTCCTTGCCCGTTGGAAACACTTCAGGAACTCCTGCTAAACATTGTTTTGTTTTGGCAGGACATTGTCATGGCAACCCTGTTATTTTAACTGTACGATGATGACGCCTGGCGGCGATTTGTAAAACTACTCCATAATGGTCGGACCTCCGACCGGCAAGTTGGCGTGAACCCAAATTATTGTTTTGCATTTCTGGTGCTGATGTTGGTAACAACTGACAAACTCTTTGAGAAGTGTAATTTATCTCTTTTCTAGGCCGAATTCTCTCAATTCCTGCGGCTTGTTTATGATTGTTGGGCTCTTACAACATTTTATAGAGTCCACTAAATATTCGAGACATGCGCGATACGAGAATTCAGCTCCTGGCTTGTTTACAATCGCATCTACGGCGTCAATTGAAGGAATCTGGATTAGAAAATCTATATTTAACGTCTTTTAAATTGTTAGTATCCGGAGTGGAAAGAAAAAATATCCAAAAATTATATTTGAGATGGATAGATGACAGAAATTAATATCTTCAGTATATTCTCCTACATCAGCCGTGGCGAAAATGTGATCTTGCTCCGAGCCACTGTGTAACCTGCAACGTGCATAGCACCTATGGAGGGAGGCGGACACCTGAAAGGGAAGTGAAACAACTGTCTGACTTATTAACGGATTTTCATTTTCCTTACGTCAAGCACTTAAATATAATTTTGTACTGTAAGGTTACAAACTAACGTTTAGTACGTGTAACGGAGAAAGAAATGAATAAGAAAACATAGGACACATTATCACAACCTAATAATAATAATAATAATAATAATAATAATAATAATAATAATAATTTATTTATACAGGCACAGTTAAGGCCATAGGGCCTTCTCTTACTCTCTACCAGGTCACAAAGTATACAGGCAATGAAAATTTAACAAAAAGTTAAACAGAATACTAACATATTACAAAAAAATAATAATAATAGCGTAATAAAATCGGCACTAAACATGAAAATCATACCATAACCTACAGTATTAACTGTCTTCAGAATGTCTCTACGACAGAGTTTCAAAATCAGGAATTATGTCACTTATTGCCAGTCTTAGTTGATCACGAAGGTATTTGTCTGTCTGTGAGTCGTGATCTAAATTTGGGTTTTACTATTTTAATTGTTGAAAATAATTTTTCACAAACGTAAGTTGTAGCGAACATGGCTTCAACAGAGCAAGCGAAAGAACGAAGCTTCGGATATTTATTTTTTGGCAAAGATTTTAAAGTTCAACATTTGTCAAGTCCTTACATCTAGCTTTCATTTGACATCACATAGTAAATCAGCGAGTTCAAATTAAAGAGCTAACCACATTATTCTTCGTACATATGCTGAAAAAGGGTCGACGTACAGAGATGATGATGATGATGATGATGATGATGATAACACTTAACCTTTTAATGTTTCATCAGTAACATGTAGTATAATGCCGTTTTACGTTATACAACCGTTTTCCTCGTAATACTCGTGAACAAATCATACATTTAATATTCTCATCATATTGACAGCAAAAAAATGCGTCCTCCCATCCTACTTGGAACTTTCGTACATGGTTTCGAGGGAGACATATGCCACTCGCAGGTCAGAGACAAATACGAATGGAACGGAGTTTGACCCCAGTGAGTGAGAGGGTGGGGGTTGGCGGAGGTTAGAAGCAAGCGAAATGCACAGCTATCACTGCGAGCCACAATGTCTCGCGAGTCATGTTCTTGCCACGGCTGCTGTACGTACATGTAAACAGTTAGAAAATTTATGAACATAGAAATGAACGGGTCATAAATACGTGCCAGCGCGGGAACATGTGCCCACGCCTGTCCTATCCATTTAGTTGGTATTAAAAACATTCAGATTATTAACCACTTCCCTGATTAACCCGAGTTAACTGGGGTTGCTAACTTGTGTCAAAATTTATTAGCCCGAGTTATCTCGTTTGAGTCCCATTTTCGCTGCTAAGGATTATATATATGTTTGCTTTCTTTCATTAACATTTTCCTGACTAGATGGCTACAGAAGTTAGTGATATTGCTATATCTGGTGGTGTTTTTTGTACTTCTTCCTTGCGAGTGGAATTCTATGCTCATATAGCATTCAAACACAGTAGTGAATAGATGCTAGTTAGTTTTGGCGGTTTCTGTTTGTGTTTAGTGTTTTTTATGCTGTTTTGTGTAAAGATGGATCAAGTTAGTGATTCCGAAACTTTTGATCAGGAATACATTCCTGTAGAAGATTAGGAAATGAAACATCGGTATCAGAAGACGAAGTTATAGACCAACAAACAAATTCAGATCAGTTGATGTCGCGTCTTTTCGACAGTGGTTTGAATAGAAGACATCTGGCACCATTTCTTCTGCACCTCCGAGGTCCCCCTTCCCTGAAATGTTAACATTGTTTCTGATAACGATAATTCTCAATTTTTTAAATTAGTCTTTAATAATGACGTCATCAACATTATATTCGAGGAGACGATTCGGCATGCTAATAAGTGTTCACAGAATGCTGAAAATAATTCGTGGCGGCGTACTACAGACTCTGAAATACGTGTACTTTTGGGCATAGTGATACTGCAGAACATTATTCACAAACCTGAAGAACAGATGTACTGGTACAAATATTCAATGACTGCTACACCATTCTTCCCAAAACGCTCTCATATAGGAGAGCAGATACTACTGTCCGGAATGCAATGTGCCACTGTGCGTAATACCCTGCTTTCGAGTCTATCACACGACAAGCAACATTTAACGCCTTGATAACAGCACTGGTATTGTACCTCATAAATTAATCCATAAAAAATACATAAGTTGGTAATTAGTTCAGGAGAAAATCAAAGTGGGACAACTACCAGAGCTGGAATCAAGGTGCACGAGATAACTCGGGATAATAATTCAGGTATGAATGTATGTCTATTTCATAGTGATTTTTAGGTATGTAAGAAAATTAGTGATGTACAGTGATTCTGCAATATTAAATGACCTCTTTACGAAAATAAAAAATATGACACTTTTTTCACAAAACTGGTAAAATATATAGTAAGGGAAGAGGTTAAAACAATTACATAATATACAGTTCAAATTTTCCTGAGACAGTAATAGAATAGACATAGAGATCATCCTCTGATATCCCTCGTCAAAGATAATCTTTACTTCTCGCAAGTATTCAGCCTGAAAAAAAAAGTACTGGATCCTTTTGTTGTGTAGCGCCAAACGTGTTGTTCCCGGAAAGACAACAAAAACACGCATATTTAGCAGGCACCGGCCCGTCTCAGGAGACCTGATTACCGTTATTAATAACATTCTGTTCGGGGAAGCGTCTACGTGACCCGGTCTATTTGATTCATCACACAACCAGAGCGGGAGATTCTGGGAGGCCGTGGAAACAAATGTCTCGAGGAATGCGTCGCCATTACAAACAAGTGACGCACGGAATGTGTTGCTATGATACAACTACGTATTTTAAAGTTTTATTCTAAAGAAATGAGTGAATGACTTTGTAGTCTTCGAGTTACACCCATAATAACAGTTCCGCCTTGTTATTCTCTGATCTACATACACACGTTCTCGACTTACGCAGTAAATTCGCGGGTGTTTGGTTGAAACGCGCCTCAAGAAAGTGTTACACCAAATAACTGAGGGCCGTTAAACTCCAGCTTTCTTGTGTGTGTACCCTGTGCGAGCTACAACTTGGACTTGCTTTAAATGTGAAACAAATGTTGTCGGCCAAGTAACTCTGCGACAACTTCATACAAAAGGGAAAATACTTTTATCCATGACTATAACGAAAAACATGCCTTTGCTAAATACTTTTGCGTGTGTAAAGTAGGCTTTTATTCAACATTACTTTATTCCACTAGTGAGATAAAGACTTTATCTCACAGTTCATTAGTATTTTCCTAGTACCCGGGCACACACGTATACTTTTCATTTCAACTATTACTCAAGAAGTTAATATATTAGTTACTAGATGTCACTACCTCTACTTCTTTATTACCATTTCTTAAATATACATACACTTAATCTCCTTCTCTTTTCTCTATCTACTATGTCGTAATTTGTGCATTGCATCCATATCTAATATGTATTTTTTTTTAATTTGTAATAATTTACCTTTTGGGAGGCGAGGAGACTTGAACCTGCCAAGTTGGGTTTATAGGATTTTATAATTTTATAATAACATTATAACAACACGCGTTAGTTAACTGAGCTAAACAGACACGATGATTAATTACGTTTTAATATTCCTCTTAAGTTTACAGAAGTAAAATGTGAAATTATTTTAATCACATTAGTCTCGTGAACACTTCTAAATAATCCCTGAAACTTCAAAAAGATGAAAATACACGTTTAAAATGAAGAAAAATATATATACTAAAATTATGTAATTAATTATAATTTATTTATCCAACGCCTTAGATACCATTCTTCACTAGTCATGGCCTCCTATATCATGACCTACCTCCTAATACACGTATCGATTCTAAAATCCATGCCATGATATGTGATTACATGAGAACTTATTTTCAACATATTTTGTTTTATAAAACATAATTTTTCGTTATGGTCACGGATAAAATTACGTATGGTACTTGTGAGCGCCATCTTTCCACTCGAGCAATAAAGATGCACTTAACTCACAAGTACCATAAATAACTATTATTCAAATGCCCCAGATCAAATTCGGTGGTTAATAAAAATCTACGACTAATCTAACAGAAAACAATGGTATTAGAGGAGTTGTACTCAAACTTTTTCGTTCATATTTAGAAAATAGATATAAAAAAGTCACTGACACTATAATAGCATTTATAAATTAATCGATATTGGAATTCCACAAGGTACAGTATTAGAACCAATCTTATTTATAATATATATTAATCATTTGTTGAAAACTGATCTAAAGAAATATGGTGGTAATATATTTCCTTTTGCATATGATATTCTACTAACATTGAATGGGGAAAATTGGGATAACGCTTATTCAAATGCTAGCAATGGAATTAACGTAGTGAAAAACTGGCTTCACTCTAATCTGCTGTCCTTAAATACTAATAAAACTACCTACAGTATATTCCATTTTCTTTAACAACGAAAGGTTTACCTCCACCTATGAATAATTATCACTTAGTAATACATAATATTTCATGTAATGAATTAACAAATAATTATTGTAACTGCCCACATTTAACACCTTCCACACAAGTCAAATATTTAGGAATTATTATTGTTCAGCATTTACGTTGGGATAAACAAATTGATTTCATGTGTACAAGTATAAGAAAGAAAATTTATAAATTCATAATACTTCGAAATTTTATCACTAAGGAGGCATTGAGAATAATATTTTTAGCTTTAGTACAATCATTAATACAGTATGGTATAGTAAATTGTGGTTAAGTAGCATCATCTGTACTTAATCCATTAATTTTATTACACAGAAGGTTAATAAAAATTTGTGTAACCAAAAATATGGATTACCCAACAAATTTATTTTATACAGATTTTAAAGTATTAACTATTGATGAAATTTATAAATATACTTTACTAACTTACTACCACAGAAATCAAATAAAACATAAATCTAATCGACATGAATATCGTACTCGAAGATAAAAGTCTACTTTCCCATTAATTGAGCCTAAATTGTATACAAGTGCAGCTCTTAAACATGGTGCTAGTTTTGGCCCAAGACTTTATAATAGAATTACAAACCATTTTCCAAATTTGAAATATTTAAAAATTGAAGCTTTTAAAAAAGAAATTTATAAAATTATTCATGATATCCAGATATGGAGGGTAGCTGCGAATATATTGAATAAGCAGTCGTGGACAGCCGATAAGGGGTGGTCCTCCAGCTTGGGGGTTGGGCGAAGGGCTAACAACCCATCACCGTAAAAAACAGCTTGTTACGTATCCCTATAATAAGCCTCGGAATAGGACTGATTCTCTGGCACGACCACAGCAAAGGAATAAGGATTTGAGATTTGGCACTTGGAACGTAACTAGTCTTTATAGAACAGGAGGGGTAACATTAGTAGCAAAAGAACTAGCTAGATATAGAATAGACTCCGTGGGAGTACAAGAGGTTAGGCTAGATGGGAATGGCATATCACAAATAGGAGATACTTGTTGTATTATGGGGAAGGAAACAATAATCACCAATTAGGAACAGGATTCTTTGTTCATAAAAGAATAAAATCAGCAGTAAAAAAGGTCGAATTTATCAGTGACAGGTTATCATTTTAGTACTTAAGGGTAGATGGTGCGACATCATAGTTATAAATGCTCACGCCCCTACAGAAGAGAAAGACGACCATATAAAGAATAGCTTCTATGAGGAATTGGAACATACTTTTGATCAGTTCCTAGATATCACATGAAAATTTTATTGGGGGATTTCAATGCTAAAGTAGGACGGGAGGATATTTTTAGACCAACTATTGGAAAAAAGAGCCTACACGCAATTAGTAGTGACAATGGAGTTAGATTAGTCAACTTTGCCACATCGAAAAATTTAATTGTCAAAAGTACAACATTCCCCCATAAGAATATACATAAATATACTTGGACTTCTCCAGATGGATTGACACACAACCAAATAGATCACATCTTGATAGATAAACGGAGACATACTAGTCTAGTAGATATTCGAACTTTCAGGGGTGCAGACTGTAATTCTGACCATTATTTGGTGATTGGAGAATTAAGAGAAAGATTATCAGTAGCCAAGCGAGTAGAGCAACAAGTTAATATTACTAAATTCAATATTTTGAAATTAAAGGACGAGGAAGCTAAGCAAAATTATCAGGTCGAAATTTCGAATAGGTTTGCCACTTTAGAAAGTTCCGACGAAGTTGAGAAAGAATTAGATGTTAATAGCGTGTGGGAAAATATCAGAGATAGTATCAAAATTGCAGCTGAGCAGAGCATAGGTTATTATGAAACTAGGAAAAAGAAACCGTGGTTTGATGAAGATTGTTGCATGGTAGTAGAAAGAAGGAAACAGGCAAAATTGAAATTCTTACAGGATCCAGTTGAGGAGAAGAGAGATAATTATTTCAATGAAAGACGGGAAGCAAGTCGTACACTTAGGAATAAAAAGAGGTTACTTGAAGGAAAAACTGAATGAGGTAGAAACAAATAGTAAGAATAAAAACATTCGAGATTTATATAAGGGTATAAAGGAATTTAAGAACGGATATCAGCCAAGGGTAAACGTGATCAAGGATGAGAATGGTGACTTGCTTGCAGACTCTCCATCAATCCTAAACAGATGGAAAAACTATTTTGCGCAACTACTAAATGTACATAGGCCAAATAGAAATGATCGGGACGAAATTGAAATACAAACTGCTGAGCCATTTATACCCGAACCCACGCTTTCAGAAGTCGAAATTGCGATAGAAAATCTGAAAAAGTACAAGTCTCCAGGTATCGATCAAATTCCAGCAGAATTAATACAAGAGGGTGGGAGTGCATTATATAACGAAATTTATAAACTTGTACTTGCTATTTGGGGAAAGGAAATTGTACCAGAACAATGGAAGGAGTCCATAATTGTACCTATTTTTAAAAAGGGGGACAAAACCAACTGTGGTAACTTTCGAGGAATATCACTTTTGTTGACGTCGTACAAAATTTTGTCCAATATTCTTTTGAGAAGATTAACTCCGTACGTAGATGAAATTATTGGGGATCATCAGTGTGGTTTTCGGCGTAATAGATCGACTATTGATCAGATTTTTTTGTATTCGACAGATAATGGAGAAAAAATGGGAGTATAAGGGTACAGTACATCAGTTATTCATAGATTTCAAAAAGGCTTATGACTCTGTTAAGAGGAAGTATTATATGATATTCTTATTGAATTTGGTATTCCCAAGAAACTAGTTCGATTAATTAAAATGTGTCTCAGTGAAACATACAGCAGAGTCCGTATAGGTCAGTTTCTATCTGATGCTTTTCCAATTCACTGCGGGCTAAAGCAGGGAGATGCACTATCACCTTTACTTTTTAACTTCGCTCTAGAATATGCCATTAGGAAAGTTCAGGATAACAGGCAGGGTTTGGAATTGAACGGGTTATATCAGCTTCTTGTCTATGCGGATGACGTGAATATGTTAGGAGAAAATACACAAACGATTAGGGAAAACACGGAAATTTTACTTGAAGCAAGTAGAGCGATCGGTTTGGAAGTAAATCCCGAAAAGACAAAGTATATGATTATGTCTCGTGACCAGAATATTGTACGAAATGGAAATATAAAAATTGGAGATTTATCCTTCGAAGAGGTGGAAAAATTCAAATATCTTGGAGCAATAGTAACAAATATAAATGACACTCGGGAGGAAATTAAACGCAGAATAAATGTGGGAAATGCGTGTTATTATTCGGTTGAGAAGCTCTTATCATCCAGTCTGCTGTCGAAAAATCTGAAAGTTAGAATTTATAAAACAGTTATATTACCGGTTCTTCTGTATGGTTGTGAAACTTGGACTCTCACTCTAAGAGAGGAACATAGATTCAGGGTGTTTGAGAATAAGGTGCTAAGGAAAATATTTGGGGCTAAGCGGGATGAAGTTACAGGAGAATGGAGAAAGTTACACAACACAGAACTGCACGCATTGTATTCTTCACCTGACATAATTAGGAACATTAAATCCAGACGTTTGAGATGGGCAGGGCATGTAGCACGTATGGGCGAATCCAGAAATGCATATAGAGTGTTAGTTGGGAGACCGGAGGGAAAAAGACCCTTAGGGAGGCCGAGACGTAGATGGGAGGATAATATTAAAATCGATATGAGGGAGGTGGGGTATGATGATAGAGACTGGATTAATCTTGCACAGGATAGGGACCGCTGGCGGGCTTATGTGAGGGCGGCAATGAACCTTCGGGTTCCTTAAAAGCCATTTGTAAGTAAGTAAGTAAGTAAGTGTGTAATTTTTTACCTTTTACTTCTGTCGACTATATTCATGTTTTTATTGAATATCACTGGCTTCTGTCTGATTGTCAATTTATATTAAATTTGTTTTTGTCTCTCCTTTTTTTCTTTTTTCTTGTTCTCGTGTGTTATTGGTTTGAATTAAGTTACTTACTGTATTTAGTAATCCATCCTTGTTATTTATGGCTAAGACCACATTGTACACGAGCCTGGCTCTTACGGTAGTGCCTAGAAACATTTTTGTTTTATAATTTTAATTTGTACTCACTAGCTAGCTTACTTACTTACAAATGACTTTTAAGGAACACGCAGGTTCATTGCCGCTCTCACATAAGCCCGCCATCGGTCCCTATCCTGTGCGAGATTAATCCACTCTCTATCATCATATCTCACCTCCCTCAAATCCATTTTAATATTATCCTGTCATTTACGTCTCGGCTTCCCCAAAGATCTTTTTCCTTCCGGTCTCCCAACTAACACTCTATATGCATTTCTGGATTCGCCCATACGTGCTACATGCCCTGCCCATCTCAAACGTCTGGATTTAATGTTCCTAATTATATCAGGTGAAGAATACAATGCGTGCAGTCCTGCGTTGTGTAAATTCCTCCATTCCCCTGTAACCTCATCCCTCTTAGCCCTACATATTTTCCTAAGAACCTTATTCTCAAAAACTCTTAATCTCTGTTCCTCTCTCAAAGTGAGAGTCCAAGTTTCACAACCATACATAACAACCGGTAATATAACTGTTTTATAAACTCTAACTTTCAGATTTTTTGACAGCAGACTAGATGACAAAAGCTTCTCAACCGAATAATAACAGGCATTTCCCATATTTATTCTGAGTTTAATTTCCTACCGGGTGTCATTTATATTTGTTACTGTTGCTCCAAAATATTTTAATTTTTCCATCTCTTCGAAGGATAAACCTCCAATTTGTATATTTCCATTCAATACAATATTCTGGTCACGAGACATAATCATATACTTTGTATTTTCGGGATTACTTCCAAACCTATCTCTTTACTTGCTTCAAATAAAATTTCTGTGTTTTCCCTAATCGTTTGTGGACTTTGTCCTTACATATTCAAGTCATCCACATATACAAGCAGCTGATGTAACCCGTTCAATTCCAAACCCTGTCTGTTATCCTGGACTTTCCTAGTGGCATACTCTAGAGCAAAGTTAAAAAGTAAAGTCCACACCTGTGGAGTAACGGTTAGCACGTCTAGCCGCGAAACCAGGTGGCCCGGGTTCGATTCCCGGTCGGGACAAGTTACCTAGTTGAGGTTTTTTTCCGGGGTTTTCCCTCAACCCAATATGGGCAAATGCTGGGTAACTTTCGGTGTTGGACCTCGGACTCATTTCACCGGCATTATCACCTTCATGTCATTCAGACGCTAAATAACCTAGATGTTGATAAAGCGTCGTAAAACAACCTACTAAAAAAAAAATAAAAAGTAAAGGTGATAGTGCATCTCCTTGCTTTAATCCGCAGTGAATTGGAAAAGCATCAGATAGCCTATACGGACTCTGCTGTAAGTTTCACTGTGACACATTTTAATTAATCGAACTAGTTTCTTGGGAATACCAAATTCAATAAGAATTCACTAGCTACTAGTTAAATAAATTAGATTCAATTAATTAAATCAAAGTGTGTAATTAATGTAAGTCTATGGTTAATCTAAATCTATGGTATATAATACGAATATTTATTTTCAGTCAATGACTTTACTATTACTATATGTAAAGTGCAAGTCCTCACATTACATGATTTAATATTGTATGAACGTTTTCGTCGGTTTCTTACCAACATCATCAGATACAACATTCTATATAGCAATATCATCACTAACAGATACATATGTCTCTACAAACCAAAGCATACAGTATGATAAAAACATGATAAAAACGAACATCATTAGGATATAAATGTGTCTTTCTTATGTGACTACATCCTACTGTCAAATGATTAAAACACACGTGTGATTACAATACTTGTACAAATATGTTTGCAGGTCTTCAGTGATAAAATAATAAAAAATTAAATTAAATCTGTATACTATATTGTGTGAAGAGATGCATTACAGTCTTTGAACTATGTTAACTGATTTTTTCGTGCCCGTAGTCTTGTTTTTTCATTACTGCCACAATTCAACATTATAAGACAACCTAATATTGAAATATATCGTCGGATACAAATGATATTCATAACAACTTTAAATAATTAGACTCAAGGCACTACCTCACTGTATATATTATGACGTACATACGTTAGAAGGTGAAAAGATGTGCAGTAATGAAAAAACAAGACTACGGGCACGAAAAAATCAGTTAACATAGTTCAAAGACTGTAATGCATCTCTTCACACAATACAGTATACAGATTTCATTTTATTTTTTACTAGCCGTACCCGTGCGCTCCGCTGCACCTCTTAGAAATAAATATAAAGTAATTACGTAATTAAAATAGGACGTTTGATCCAGGGAACAACTTTTACAACAGCGCAAGATAATCTGCTTCGCTCATTACCCAATTTTTTTTGCATTGCATTTATTGCATATATATTTTATGTATTTTAACACGATTCAATTGAGCATAGTTAAAATTTGAATTATAAAATAACGGATTGCTAAGCTAACGTACTATTACTGCATACTAAATCAATACACTCTCGTTGTTCGTTAATTCTCTGAGATTAAAATGAGTGTACATAAATATTATTTTAAGAAATACAGAAAAAGAATGTACAATATAGCCTATCAAATTTTCTGTGTATAAGAAGCTATTTTAATCTTACCTGTCCTCGATTTACTCAGACTTTACTGTAATAACATTATAGCATTATGTCCATCTAGAGAAACTACACTTTCCAATTGTGAAATAATAATTAATTATACAAATCGGTTAATTTAGCTTCTGATACTACTTCATACAAACACAGAAACATTCTCTGTAGGCTATGTTTAATAGCTCTCGATTGTTGATGTCCAAGGCCCCTGTTTCGATTGTTGTTGTCCAAGGCTCCTTATAGACGAAGTCATTTGTTCTTAATTCATTGCACCGTCTTAGATGGCGTTATTTTAATTTTAAAACTCATTTATCTCATTAAATATCAGTCCTATCAAAATTTTGTAAAGAATAAAACTTATCGGAAATCATTTTCAAAGAAAATTTGTTATGTAATATTTTCACAAAAATCAATAATAAGCGAGATATTTCGATTTATTTAATTCAGGCCCCCTTATAACCCCCCTTTTAAATAAAGTATTTTGAATTCCATATAGCCTAAAATCTAAGTTACAACGAACTTAATTTATATTCCAATTTTCATATAAATCGGTTCAGCCATTATCGCGTGAAAAGGTAACAAACATACAGACAGACATACAAACAAAAATTTCAAAAATGCGATTTTCGGTTTCAGGGTGGTTAATTATATATGTTAGGACCAATTATTTTTGGAAAATCGAAAATTACCAGAAAAATTTCGGCTACAGATTTATTATTAGTATAGATTATTTTATCAGTGAAGACCTGCAAACATATTTGTACACGTATTGTAATCACATGCGTTTTAATCATTTGACAGTAGGGTGTAGTCATACAAGAAAGACACATTTATGTCCTAATTATTTTGGTTTTTATCATGTTTTTATCATATTGTATGCTTATTAATATATATTGTATTTTGATTTGTAGAGACATATGTACCTGTTAATGATGATATTGCTATATAGAATGTTGCATCTGATGATGTTGGTATGAAGCCGGCGAGAACGTTGAAACAATATTAAGTCATGTAATGTAAGGACTCGCACCTTACATATATTAATAGTAAAGTCATTGACTGAAAATAAATATTCGTATTATATATCATAGACTTTTCTGAAAATTAATCAAAATGAATTGCAAAATAAATCTATGGTGGTTAATCCCAGTCTGTAGGTAATCAAAGTCAATAGTGGAGTACAAATTATAAAGGTAAAACCAACCTACAGTGCTTAGGGAAAACCAGCCCAATATAAACTGCTCCACCACAAATGTGTGTAAAAGGATAAAATCTTTATCCTTTTTGTGAAAGATGAGTTTTGAGTAGGCTTTGAAGAACAATAATCTTCACCAAGCTCCTGGAATCGAAGTCGGGACAACTAAAATAGCAAAAGGAGGAGAATAAGTAGTCGACCGGTGATGGACTATGAAGAAGCCCAAGGTTGTGCTGATCTCTGTGAACTCCTTATGCAAATGGAGCGGTTGCGCAAGTCTGTGTTGCCTCCGGGCGAGCCACTCATTAATTTAAAAGCCATTATCCCCCCTGCTGCAGGCGGCTTACAGGTGAACCACGGTAATTATTGCCCCTTGGTTTAGCAATCGATTTGTTCGAAATCTCGCACGAGATCTGTATCGTATAATATCCTTTCTTACCCTGTACCTTGTCGTACATTATTGTACACAGACTGGAACAACGAGCCTCAGTTTAAGAAGGCATGTCGGCTTGACCAACTCTCCGTCTGGAAGTATGATGAGAGCAGTGGGAAGAGAAGACACGTAGGCAGTGGCGGTTCCTCGGGGGAGGGAAGGGAGGAACGTCCTCCTCACATTTTTCTTCTTTTGAAAGTAAATACCAAATGAAATATATGCCTTGAAATTCGAGGAAGATTCGATAACTTTTAAGTTCACAGCTGTAAGAAAACTTAGGTTGTTCGAGTTTTAAACCACGCGCACTCATGTGCTGCTAGAAAACTGTGAGAAGGATGCGAGATTGTTTGTGTGGAGGAAAGTCAATCCATTCCTCATTTACTGCGGTTAACACACATAGACAACAGCGCGCTAGCGGCCAGAGAAAGAAGCAGAGTTTTAAAGCAAGTAAATGAACGGATAGGGAGGAGATCCTGCTCTGAATCAGCGAATGGGCGGGAAATAGAAACCGACTGGTGTTGCAGCAAGCTCGCTACCGCTGCCATCTAACGATGCTGCATTCAACCAGACTATAACACATCTAGGAGGAGGCACAATAAAAAAAAGTTTAACGCAAAGCTATGAAAGACATCATATAAACTTTTTTTTAAATTATAAATCAAAATATATTAATATTATTCATTCCACTTTATATAAGCTACTATTCATGGTTTAAAACTTTCGAGGATATCTGAAAGTTGAAGTTGGATTTATATAAAACAAAGAGGAAGTAGTTCTAAGTTAGTATCGCAGATCTTTTTGGCCTCTGAAATTCACTTCCATTCATTTCCTACTAGACAGAACAACCGTCAAGTTGTTAGTTTTGTACAAATACAGGGACATCATTTTATTTTTACTAACATTTTTAATATTAACTTGGCTATACCTCTGGATCAACGCCGTTTGCTACCCCTTCCACAACTGGAGTTCGATGATACTGGTGTAATATATAAACAAATTACTTTACTAGGTATAGGAGGGAAGAAAAGTAGTTCATCCATTTACGTAAACTAGGAAATATCGCGCTTTTGAGTTTGATAATTTCCATTAGATTGTTGTTTAATCAAAGTACAGTACAGTATTAACAATGAGTGTTTTTACTCACAAACTGAACTGTCCATGTGGAAGTATTCATTATGTAGTGTATATTATACTGTCTACAACACATTAGCGTACAATATAGAGAATGAAGTTAAATTGAAAAATAATCATAATATGGATATTTAAACACATTTTTTTAAATGGTGGCCGTTCATTTCGATACAGGCTTCAGTTCTAATGTGCATATTATCGCACTATAGATTATTGTACCTAATCCAAATTACCAGTTTCGTCTTTCGTACTAGTAACTCATGTTGAAATAACTCTGTACCTACTCTATAAAAGAGTACCTTACGTACTGTAAATTCAATCTTCACTTCTGCCCGATCCGAAAAGATAAAATTACTCAGACATACTATCTACTGTCCGTCCAAGTGGTTATGTCGTAGTGTCGTAGAAAGGGGGAAATCACGTGACAGTTAATAACTTAACGAGGCCCTTCTATTTAAGTTATTTTAAATAGTTGTATGATATTACGTAGACGTCCAATTCCTAACAGAAATTAATGTTCTCAGAAAATAGCTAAGTCAGCCCAGCCACTAGCTGGCGAATAAAAGCTGGTAGGGGAAACCGGGATACGACGTAGGCAAATGGACGACAGTACATGTGCGGAAATGATTTAATATTGAAAGCTCTTTCGTCGCTGGAAAACGCGAACATATTTTTGGACCGTATTGTTTACTATGACCGTAAGACTAATATGACTGTATATGCGGTCTTGGATCTGTGTGGAGAACGGTTGAACTTCATTAGTAGAAGGGGTGGGAGTGAAGGACATTCAAAATCTCAGGTACAATAAAAATTGAAGTAAAAATAAAATGATGTCCCTGTATATTTGAAATTGAAAGTACTGCAAACTACATTGATTTTAACATAACAATTAATTGGTCACCGGCAGCTTTGAACAATAATGGTAGTATGACTTTACAAGAACTGACATTCTTCAAAAGCATGTGATACTGAACTTGTAACATGTACATGTGACAACACAGACCACGAGGGTGGTGCAGTGTTCTCGCTTTCCTAACAGATTATTTCTCATTCCTATGTCCATAAAACGGTTTCGGTTACGTGTTAGTAGCTGGTCTCTTGTGATGCTGTAGTGTGCGTGAAAAATGCTGCGAGGTTGTGAATTTCCTTGTAATTGTTAATTTGTGCAATTATTCAACAATGAATGGAAGTGAAAACATTTTATATTTTGGACAATTTAGAAAACTAAGTTTACAAAAACAGATTATTGCTATACAAAAGGGAAGGCCAACCCTAACACTATCTGGTCTTACGTGTATCCACGTAGGCTAATTTGTAGCTTGTTTCTCTCGAGGTGTCATTTTGCGCCGTTAACTTCTTTCCTCCTCTTAAGAAATATGCAGGAGCCGCCACTGCACGTAGGCCTACGTAGAAGTGCGCGCGTCTTGCGTACAGATCCACAATAACAACAATTGGGCGCGGGTTCGATCCCCGCTTGGGCTGATTACCTAGTTGGGTTTTTCCGAGGTCTTCTCCAACCATATTCAATTCAATTTATTAAGCCATTAAACATACAGTGATAGGCTTCGTCACAAAAAAAATACATTTGAAAATACACATATAATTGAAAACAGTGAAGTTTAATTAGAATGAAAACACAAAACATTTTGAAACTCTAAAATTAATGAAAACACTTCACTCTTAATGTAATAATTGTAAATGTAAATAACTTTATTTATTATAAAAACAATTTCGTATGAATTTATGTTAAGAAACTCATCTACAGAGTAGAAAGGATTAATTAAAAGCCAATTATAAAATCTAGCTTTGAAACTTTTGGTTGGTAACTTATAATATTGACTGGGCCCCATGACAGAAAAATTTGTACTAGTTTTATGTAATCTACAGTATGGGATATTAATTTGTTCACTATTTCTAATGTCATGATCATGTATATTGGCTATTAATGAGTAACTGTCTATATTTTGTCGAGTGTAATGGACTAGGTCGTATATATATATAAATTTATGACAGTTAATATCTGTGATTGTTTGAAAAGAGGTCGACAATGTTCAAAATAGTTTGATTGACATAGAATTCTAATAGGTTTCTTTTGCAAAATCAAGACACTCCCAATTTTGCTACCATTTGCCCAGAAAATTAAAGCGTACCTAATTATCGACTGAAAGAATGAAAATTAGGCACATCTTAAACAATTTTGAGAAACACAAGTCACTAATTTCTTTAATAATTATATACCTCTTGATAACTTTGTACATATATATTCGATATGTTTTTCCCATGTTAAACTGGAGTCTATAAAACGACCTAGAAATTTGGTATAGTTTTGTACGTTGTCCTTTTTCTATTACATGATTTAGGGTAAAAGTTATGTTGATAGTCTTTTCTTGATTAAGCAAAAAACCATTAGATTTAAACCATAAAGCCATCTGTGATAGAATATCATTGGTTAGAGCATGTAATTCATTCATTAAGGTTAATGCCAAGTAATCTATGGCGAATCCTCGGTATCATCTCGCTAAATACTATCCCGCTATCACCAATTCCTATACATTAAATAACCTAATGGTACAGAGGAGTTTGCAAACCGCATCTCCAGAGAATTTTTATTTATGTTTATTAACGTAAAGTGCTGAATCAATGTAATGGTAGGAAGCGGAAAAGAAAGACTTTGCAAACCGCGAAACTGAAACCACTGCACTGTTTGGACTTAATTCTGTCGATGTTTACAGCAAAGTATTCATTAAGCAATGGAGCATGACGCAAATAGATGAGTGATACTGTGGCCGGTGCCCACGCACTTCAAATGTCAGCTGTTTTGCATATTGCACAATTTCTCAATTCTCTGAGGCTTTGGAATTACTTTCTTTTCAAAGTATTGTAGATCCAGAGGCCATATATTAAGTCAAAATGTGGTATTTAATAACCTGTACCAATCTGTTGGACTTCAAGTTTACAGTCCGAAATACTAGCAAGGAACCCCTTGAGTGCGAGGTCTTAAGGCTCATTTGAAAGTGTTGTGTTAACAATTATGACAGGAAAAATATTAGCCGCTAATGACCTACCATGTGCATCAGGAGGGCGACAGAAAATGAATGTCCGGGAGGTGCAGAGATCAACCCTCTATGGGATGTATGTATTACACTTCACAAAATGGACATCGTCAACATTCAAGAAATGTTCAGAACAAACCATTAACTTGCAGCATGAACCCATGAACACCAAATGAAAAATGACGTGCCAAAATGTTCGGACCATCAATTTTGAAGGCGAACTTCTTGGGAGTTATAAATTGTTCAGGGCGATCAGCTAGGTACCCACTCTTAAAGAATGCATATAGAATCATATTGGTATAGCGTGGTGACGAGAACTGATGGAATGTGACGGCATACAACAGAATGCGAAATAGTCTGTCGTGGATTTTATCGTGAAAGTGGCTATTCTTTAAGGCGTAGCTGCAGATGGTGCGATAATATGTTTTACAGGGACGGAAAAAACAAACATCCAGAGGCTGAATTTGTCCAGTGGTTTCAGGTGGTATGAGTGAATACCTAGCTGAACGTTTTGAACAGTTTATAACTCCCAAGAAATTCGCCTTCGATCTTGATGGTGGGACCCTTTGTGATCACTGTCGCGCGTCATTTTTCATTCGGTGTTAATGGTGCAAGTTAATGATTTGTTTTGAACATTTCTTGAATGTGACGATTTCCATCTTGTGAAGTGTAATACATATATTCTTTAGAGGATGATCTCTGCACCTCCCGGACACTCATTTTCTGTCGCCCTCCTGATGGGGTCTAGGAATTCTCGTCACCGGAAATGTCATACCTTCTTGTCATCGTTTACATTTTAGTCACCGGTGTTCTCGTCACCGATTACATTTAACACTTTATTAATGTTCATTGTAAAAATTTAATGAGATTTAAATGTCATTGTAAGGTTGTTTCCCTGCTTACGCATATAACTATAATGAGATTTAAATGTCACTGTAAGGTTGTTTCCGTGGTTACACATATAAGTATAATGAGATTTAAATGTCACTGTAAGGTAGTTTCCGTGGTTACGCATATAAGTGTAATGAGATTTAAATGTCATTATAAGGTTGTTTCCGTGGTTACGCATATAAGGGTAATGAGATTTAAATGTCATTATAAGGTTGTTTCCGTGGTTACGCATATAATTGTAATGAGATTTAAATGTCATTATAAGGTTGTTTCCGTGGTTACGCATATAAGTGTAATGAGATTTAAATGTCATTGTAAGGTTGTTTCCGTGGTTACGCATATAAGTGTAATGAGATTTAAATGTCATTATAAGGTTGTTTCCGTGGTTACACATATAAGTGTAATGAGATTTAAATGTCATTGTAAGGTTGTTTCCGTGGTTACGCATATAAGTGTAATGAGATTTAAATGTCATTATAAGGTTGTTTCCGTGGTTACGCATATAAGTGTAATGATCAGACATCGGATTCTAGGGCAAATGCCTATTTTGTTTCTTTAGGAGAAAAGTAAAAATAATTATTAATATTTGTGTTTCATGGAAATTGAAAGGTATTCAAAGAGTTTTATAGTGCCCTAAAATGCCCTAAAACGGTTATTAGAGCCTAATTTGTTAATATTCGCCTAAAAATGCCTAACTCACTGTAAAGTTTCGCATTTTACTCTTACTTTTTATAATTTATACATGCATTCACTGCGAAATTTATGGCATTTAAAAAGTGGAAAGTTTGCTTCACACCGGCCATGAAACCATTGATAAAGGAAACAAAATGTTTTGAATCTCACGACACTCGCAATAGATTTCACCGAATTTAACATGTTTGGAGGCATAAATGCCGACAAAGAATAACCTTAGTTTTGAAGCAGGCAACAATCACAACATGTGCTGCTACCGATTCAGAGATATACTATACCGGTACTATAATAATGACTGTTTTCGGTCTGAAACCGATTAGCTGTACTGCCCTTCAGAGTGTCATAAAATCACAATTTTTGGAGAAAGAGTGTTTTTGAAATATTTATGAAAAGTCGTAAAACTGCGAATTAGTAGGATAAACCGCTACAAAATATTTAAAAGAATGGCCCTCCTAGTGTTAACACTACCAGGAAATGCAACAATAAGTGGAACTTTGTATTTTTGTCCAATTGAATCTCAATAACAACGGTTCATTTGAATGCTCGTTAACAGTTGCTCTTTCCCTCACCTTATTTGTGTTGAGAAGTTTTGAGCGGTAGGACGTTTTCCTGTCAAGTTTAACGCGATAATGCCGAAAAATATAAGTGCAAAATCTACATTGATCCGGCAATGGCTAACAGAATATTCAGAATTCACTTATGATGGAAAAATAATATTCTGCAAGATTTGTAGCAAACAGGTATGTAACAATAGTTGAAATATATAAATTCTATTAATTTTAATGAGTAGGCCTATAATATTTATACATTGACTGAGCTATCCTGAGGTATAATTCTTTTAAGACCACTACACTTTAACCTTTTAAATTCCGATAGTTAAAGTATTTGCAGGTCATTAAAATTTTGATTGTTCGAACCCACTAACTATGTGATAGAAATATGGCAATACAACAATTAGGATTTTATTTTAATTCAGTTTACTTTACATTTTTAGATTTCGCAAGAAAAGAAGTGCCACCTAAAGCAGCATGTGCAAGGAGCGGCTCATAAGGCTAAAGCTCAGCAGAAAAATCAACTGCAACAAACTTTACCAACACAGCCTACTTCATCCAATCTCAGCAGCAATTTCTATGCTGATTTAACCAGAGCGTTTGTTGCTGCTAACATTCCCTGGAATGCAATTGAAAATCCGGTTTTAAGACAGTTTTACAAAAATACTGCAAACAAAATATCCCATCTGAGTCGACCCTAAGAAAAAATTACTTAGACAGAATATACAATGAAACTTTAGCTTCCATTCGGGAGGATATAGGTGATTCTTACATATGGATCTCTGTGGATGAAACCTCAGATCCTATGAATAGGTATATAGCAAATATGGTAGTAGGAAAACTTAGTCCTGATGGACCTTCGATTCCACACCTCGTATGTGTTAAGGAACTTACGAAAGTGAATAGCCAAGCCATTGCTTATTTTGTAAATAAAGGCCTACAGTCTTTATACTCAGGTAATATAGACGATTCTAAAGTTCTGTTGTTTTGTACTGATGCTGCCTCATACATGGTTGCTGCAGCTCCACTTCTTAAAACATTTTATCCTAACCTCACGCATGTAACCTGTCTAGCACATGGCCTTCACAGGGTTTCTGAAACAATCCGGAATGAATTTCCTCTTGTCAGTTCGTTTATTTCTAACACAAAAAATGTTTTTGTAAAGCCCCATCCAGGATTTCAATATTCAGAGAGAACTTTCCAGATATCCCACTCCCACCTCATCCGGTTGTTACACGATGGGAACCTGGATTCAGTCAGTGGTGCATTATTCTAAGTATTTTAAAGAAGTGGTCACAGTTATTGATAAATTACCTGAAACTGATAGTGCAGCGTGTGTGAAAGCAGTGAAAGATTGTCTGAATGACTCACGAGTGAAAAACGATATTGCCTACATAACATCAAACTTTTCTTTCATACCTGCAATCATTGAACAATTAGAACGTGAAAAACAATCTCTTTGTAGCCAAATAGCAATAGTAAAGGAAGCTCAAGTGAACATACATTCTGCTTTGGGCGAAACTGGGAAAAAAGTTAAAAATAAGTGGGACAACGTATTAAATAAGAATGTAGGATTTTCATTGTTGGAAAAAGTATCAAGAGTGATATCGGGGGAAAGTGTAAATGTTCCAGTAAGTATTGATGTTTCTATTGTACCTAATTTAAAATTTGCGCCTCTCACATCAGTTTCGGTTGAAAGAAGTTTTTCTGCTTTAAAAATGATTCTCAGTGACAAAAGGCAAAGGTTAACTGTGGAGAATTTAGAAAAAATTCTGGTGGTGTACTGTGCAGATAATTATAATAAAGTCTGAGCATGGAACTGAATTTCAATAACTTAAAATGAGTAATCTTGATATCAATAATCATTATTTTATTAGTTTCAATTTATTAAATTTGTGCAGCTCTGTTTATAAATATAATATAGTATTCTTTTTTAATGTTTAAACATACTTTTTGTGCGTATTTTAGTGTATAACTAAAAATTTCAGTGAAAGAAATAAGTATGATACCTTGATGTGCCTAAAATGCCTATTTTCATTAAAATAGAGCCTAATTTTACAAATTTTGAGCTTATTTTAGGCGCCTAAAACTGCAATTTTTAGTGCCTAAAAATCCGATGTCTAGTAATGATATTTAAATGTCATTATAAGGTTGTTTCCGTGGTTACGAATATAAGTGTAATGAGATTTAAATGTCATTGTAAGGTTGTTTCCGTGGTTACACATATAAGCATAATGAGATTTAAATGTCATTGTAAGGTTGTTTCCGTGGTTACACATATAAGTATAATGAGATTTAAATGTCATTGTAAGGTTGTTTCCGTGGTTACGCATATATAATTGTAATGAGATTTAAATGTCATTGTAAGGTTGTTTCCATGGTTACGCATATAAGTGTAATGAGATTTAAATGTCATTATAAGGTTGTTTCCGTGGTTACACATATACGTATAATGAGATTTAAATGTCATTCTAAGGTAGTTTCCGTGGTTACACATATAAGTATAATGAGATTTAAATGTCATTGTAAGGTTGTTTCTGTGGTTACGCATATAAGTGTAATGAGATTTAAATGTCATTATAAGGTTGTTTCCGTGGTTACGCATATAAGTGTAATGAGATTTAAATGTCATTGTAAGGTAGTTTCCGTGGTTACGCATATAAGTGTAATGAGATTTAAATGTCATTATAAGGTTGTTTCCGTGGTTACGCATATAAGTGTAATGAGGTTTAAATGTCATTATAAGGTAGTTTCCGTGGTTACGCATATAAGTATAATGAGATTTAAATGTCATTATAAGGTAGTTTCCGTGGTTACACATATAAGTATAATGAGATTTAAATGTCATTGTAAGGTTGTTTCTGTGGTTACGCATATAAGTGTAATGAGATTTAAATGTCATTATAAGGTTGTTTCCGTGGTTACGCATATAAGTGTAATGAGATTTAAATGTCATTGTAAGGTAGTTTCCGTGGTTACGCATATAAGTGTAATGAGATTTAAATGTCATTATAAGGTTGTTTCCGTGGTTACGCATATATAATTGTAATGAGATTTAAATGTCATTATAAGGTTGTTTCCGTGGTTACGCATATAAGTGTAATGAGGTTTAAATATCATTATAAGGTTGTTTCCGTGGTTACGCATATAAGTGTAATGAGGTTTAAATGTCATTATAAGGTAGTTTCCGTGGTTACGCATATAAGTGTAATGAGATTTAAATGTCACTGTAAGGTAGTTTCCGTGGTTACGCATATAAGTGTAATGAGATTTAAATGTCATTATAAGGTTGTTTCCGTTGTTACGCATATAAGTGTAATGAGGTTTAAATGTCATTATAAGGTTGTTTCCGTGGTTACGCATATAAGTGTAATGAGGTTTAAATGTCATTATAAGGTTGTTTCCGTGGTTACGCATATAAGTGTAATGAGATTTAAATGTCATTATAAAGTTGTTTCCGTGGTTACGCATATAAGTGTAATGAGATTTAAATGTCATTGTAAGGTTGTTTCCGTGGTTACACATATAAGCATAATGAGATTTAAATGTCATTGTAAGGTTGTTTCCGTGGTTACACATATAAGCATAATGAGATTTAAATGTCATTGTAAGGTTGTTTCCGTGGTTACACATATAAGCATAATGAGATTTAAATGTCATTGTAAGGTTGTTTCCGTGGTTACACATATAAGCATAATGAGATTTAAATGCCATTATAAGGTTGTTTCCGTGGTTACGCATATAAGTGTAATGAGGTTTAAATGTCACTGTAAGGTTGTTTCCGTGGTTACGCATATAAGTGTAATGAGATTTAAATGTCATTGTAAGGTTGTTTCCGTGGTTACACATATAAGTATAATGAGATTTAAATGGCATTGTAAGGTTGTTTCCGTGGTTACGCATATATAATTGTAATGAGATTTAAATGTCATTGCAAGGTTGTTTCCATGGTTACGCATATAAGTGTAATGAGATTTAAATATCATTATAAGGTTGTTTCCGTGGTTACACATATAAGTATAATGAGATTTAAATGTCATTGTAAGGTAGTTTCCGTGGTTACACATATAAGTATAATGAGATTTAAATGTCATTGTAAGGTTGTTTCCGTGGTTACGCATATAAGTTTAATGAGATTTAAATGTCATTATAAGGTTGTTTCCGTGGTTACGCATATAAGTTTAATGAGATTTAAATGTCATTGTAAGGTTGTTTCCGTGGTTACGCATATAAGTATAATGAGATTTAAATGTCATTATAAGGTTGTTTCCGTGGTTACGCATATAAGTTTAATGAGATTTAAATGTCATTGTAAGGTTGTTTCTGTGGTTACACATATAATTACAATTTTTATTTTATTGGGGTATTTTACGACGCTGTATCAACATCTATGTTATTTAGCGTCTGAATGATATGAAGGTGATAATGCCGGTGAAATGAGTCCAGGGTCCAGCACCGAAAGTTACCCAACATTTGCTCGTGTTGGGTTGAGGGAAAACCCCGGAAAAAACCTCAACCAGGTAGCTTGCACCGACCGGGATTCGAACCCAGGCCACCTGGTTTCGCAGCCAGATGCGCTGACTCCACAGGTGTGGACTATAAGTATAATGAGATTTAAATGTTATTGTAAGGTTTCTGTGGGTACACATATGTATTTAGCAAAAAAAGTTTAGATGTAAGGTGCCGTTCTTACTTATTTCAGTTATCAAATTTATTGTATTGATGGAGCATCATGAAGGGGAATTTCGATTCACTCGAAGGAACTTTAGGGTCATTGCGAAGGTCACTCCCCACTTCGTGAAAAGAATAAAGTGGAGGATTTACACAGATTAGTAGGATCGCAGAATGATACCCTGATTATAAAGAAGATGGTGATATCCTTACAGACCTCAGAGCCATCGGGCACAATTTGGGTGGCAATTTTGAAACATAAATCATGTAACATTTTATGCTGTGTGGAAATTTTGAAACGTTAATCAAATAACATTTTATACAGTGTATCTATGGATATTTTACTTGTCAAAATAAATTACTATTTATAAGAAAATGTGTACTGCTGACCAAAATATCGGGTGACCTAAAAGTCGAAGTGACCAAAATATCGAGTGACAAAATTGCAAAATTGCAGTGACTAGGTGGTACAATGACCAGAGTTGCGGTGACGAGAATTCCGCTTCCCCTCCTGATGCACATGGTGGGTCATTAGCAGTTAATATTTTTCCTGTCATAATTGTTAACACAACCTTTCAGATGAACCTTACTAGAGACTGCACTTGTGACCTCTCACTGAAGGAGTTCTTTGTAAGTAATTGGCGTGAAGAGTCAACGAGTTCCCTAAAGAAATTATTATTTTCATAAAAATGCTGTAAAATAACTAGACTTCAGCAGTAAACCGTCTGCCAGTAGTACCCTTATCTTGACAGTTAGTGTCTGATGCATTTGATCCAGTACTGATTCGAATCCGGACCGCATATATGACAGATCTATGATCTATATCACAACAGACAACGTCTGAAGATATTACGGAGTCCGCCGTGTGAAAGCTCCCATTTAAGATAATGTTTCGCTTGCAGGAGACAGGCTTCAGTGAGTGACTCCAGGAGATTGCAGATCTAACCAACAGCAACAGATGAATTTTTTATGCTTTAAATTGAATAGTAATCTGTATAGCTCTATTGATAAATTGTTTGCGTTTGTAATTTGAAGTAGTTTGCATGATATGTATTATCAATTTCTGTATATCACAACTGATTGAATTGTTTAGGCGAGAGTCGGGTAGTATCGGACAGTGCGTTTTTTTCATCTACCACCATATGGTAGTACCTGAATGACATGGTTACGTTTCTCTATGCGACATCACAGAAACGTAACCATGTCAATCAGGTACTATCATTGTGTGGTAGATGAAAGAAACTCACTGTCCGATATTACCCGATGTCCGATACTACCCGACTCTCCCCTATGCATTAAATTTAATTAACTTACTTGTTTTATATTATACATATAGTTCAACTGATGAATGATCGTTTGCGTTTGTAAATTTAATAATCTGATTGGCTATGTATTGTATATTTTTAGTAGAGCCATCGATGTAGCTCAGTCGGCAGACTCGCTGGGCTGCTGATCCGGAGCTGCGGTCGGACTTGGGTTGGATCCCCCTTTGATCTCATTGAATGGTTTCTTCCGAGGTTTTCCCCAGCCGTGGGACTGAAGCCGGATGGTCTATGGCGAGTCCTCGGCATCAACCCCTTTGATTTGATTATCCGGTTGGGTTTTTCC
The DNA here is from genome assembly GCA_025594305.2 of Periplaneta americana. Classification (NCBI taxonomy): domain Eukaryota; kingdom Metazoa; phylum Arthropoda; class Insecta; order Blattodea; family Blattidae; genus Periplaneta; species Periplaneta americana. The sequence goes on from JAJSOF020000035.1 coordinate 25,137,473, forward strand.
GAGGTTTCCCCAACCAAAAAGGCAAATACCGCAAATTATCAACCCCTTTGATTGATTACCTGGTTGGGTTTTTAGGTTTTCTTAATCTTTATGGCGAATCCTCCGGACCTCACCTCATCTCACTACATCTCGCCAAAATATTGTAAAAAATTGCACAAAATTGTAAAAATTGTAGAACATTGCTAAATTGTAAAACTGTAAAAATTTGTAAAAATTGTAATTGTAATATTGTAAAATTTTGACTTGTTCCGCATCTTAAAGCTTCATTGCTCATGTAAGATCTATGGAATGAATGAATGAATGAATGAGCAGTAACTTCGTATGAAAGCTCTGACTGACAAAAGACAACACTTGTCGATGAGTTCAATCTATCGTTTATACTTCTTTCCATAATGCCTGACAGGAGATGTAAACATTACCGTCAGAGAAAGAGAGAAGTGTAATTTCTATATAATCAATGGCAGAAGTCTCATTCCAAGCTTGACTTGAAGTAGGACGGTCTGAAACGTTGTACACCCGCGCAACTTCAAGATAAACATGGAATGAAATCTCTGCCATTGGTTGAACAGCAATTATACTTCTCTCCTCCTCTGCCGGCAATGTTTACATCTCCTGTCATACATTATGAAACGAAGTATAGTGTTAGAGAGCCTTCCTTAACACAAATCGATGCAAGTGAAGGCATTGTAAACTCATTTCTTGACAACAGAAATCGAATTTCTGACGTCAAAAATGAAACCTCTAGGTCCCATTCCCAGAATGTCCTGAGTAGAATAAGGAAGAGTAGCCAATAGGAAAGAGGTCACTCACCCATGAGTGCAAACTGTCCAAGACTGTAGGATTCTGTTTCCTTGATCGGTGTACTTTCCTGCACGGGATGTTCCTTAGATAAGGTTAGCTGGGCACTACTGTAGCCGATAACATGGGGAAAGAGAAGGAAAAGAATTGATATCTGTATATCGAACTGTAACAAGACTTTGCCTAGGAAAATATCTAAGACTTGTAGTGGACAGATCCAATCTTGTGAGACAGGGGAAGGATTTTCAACGACTGGAATTAAAAGTGTTTGTAATTAAAACATTCAACTTAGCATCGCTTGGTTTTCTTTCGTTCACAATCAGAGTATAACGTTGAACAACAAGACAAAAGGAAGAAAGTAAGAAAATTGACAAAAATGAATGAAAATAAAGAAATAAATAAATAAATTGAAAAAAAATGTAATGAAACTAAATAAATAAATAAATAAATAAATAAAAATAGAAAAATAGAAACAAAAGAATAAATTATAATTAGAAATACAAATAAATAATTAAGTTTAATAGTAAATAAATAAATAGGTAAAAATAAATAAGAAATGAAATAAAATAAATAAACTAAGTCAATGAAACACAAATAAACAGATAAATAAATAAATAAATAAATAAATAAATAATAAACAATAGAAAAATGAAAAATAAATAATTAAAAAAGTAAAAAGCTAAAAAAAAATTGAACATAATGATAAAATAGAAAAACAAATAAGAAATAATTACAATAAAAATAAATAAATTAAAATAAAGAATAACAAATAAATAAATAAATAAATAAATAAATAAATAAAAAATAGAAAAACAAAAAATTAATAATTAAAAAGAGTAAAAAGCTAAACAAATTGAAATAATGAAAAATTATAAAAACAAATAATAAATAAATACAATAAAAAAATAAATAAATAAAAATAAAGAATAACAAATAAATAAATAAGTAATAAAAAATAGAAAAACAAAAAAAAAATAAATAATTAAAAAGAGTAAAAGGCTAAAGAAATTGAACATAATGAAAAAACATAGAAAAACAAATAAGAAATAAATGAAATAAAAATAAATAAAATTGAAATAAAGAATAATAAATAAATAAATAAATAAATAAATAAATAAATAAATCACGTAAGTAGCAAAATTTGATTTGTTACGTTGAATTATTTCAACGTTAGAATTGCTTGTTTGTTAAAATGTGTATATGATAACGTCATGCAATTTGTGTGTTTTTGGAAAATATAATTTCAATTAATGCTCCGCCATAAATATTGCAACTAAAACCTTGTGCGTCCCTCGTGTTTATCGTACGGCTCGTTCTCCCCCCACACGTTACCTGCACTTTGTTTACGTTTTCACTGTGCCTAAACGAGACACTCTACTGTAGATATATCCCTATCACCACGGCATGGCGCGTCCTCAGGTTGCAGATAGAGGAGACGGCCTCCAGATATGGAGGGTAGCTGTGAATATATTGAATAAGCAGTCGCGGACAGCTGATAAGGATGGTCCTCCAGCTTGGGGGTTGGGCGAAGGGCTAACAACCCATCACCGTAAAAAAAAGCTTGCTACGAAACCCCTGCATGGGCAGGACTCGTCAGCACGTATGAGCGAATCCAGAAATACATATAAAGTGTTAGTTGGAAGGCCGGAGGGAGAAAGACCTTTGGGGAGGTCGAGACGTAGATAGGAGGATAATATTAAAATGGATTTGAAGGAGGTGGGATATGATCATGGATGGTCAACTCGTGCTCCCAAAGTGCTAAAAAAAACCTTGAAAGAGAGAAAGACAGACGGAGCCAGCCGCAGCAGTTACAAGTTGTTTGTAGTTTCGCTGCAAAAGCCACGGTGCGCTCTGGCGGCTCATGAGGTGGTCGTGATATCTATTCCATGATTTGAATTTCAGAATGACGCATGGTACAATAATTATAGTAATTTTAGACAGACTGTACCGAAACACATAACAAAATTATATTATTTCCTAGCTTTGTAAATTAGTTTAGTACTGGAAACACAAACTGAATACAGCCTTTTCAAGACACAACAATTAATATAGCTGCAAAACTTATTTATTATTACTCTATTTGTTAATATGTCCTATTATATGTCTCATTTGAAACGTAGAACGCTAGAATTTACAAGTCTTTATACATTAAAGAGTACTCCTCTGTTCTCAGAACGGTAATAGTCTGTATTCGCAAACAATAACAAATTCAAGGAAGTACTTTTTACATGTCACGGCAGATGAAATAAGCTTACTTGTGAGCTCTTTCTTTACTTTGAGAGCTTTTACTCTTCTTTCTTGTATTAAACTCTGCCTCAAGCACATACAGTATATATGGAAGCAAAGAGTATATTTGGAAATTCTGACTTAGGCAACATTACGAACAGTTCGATTCCTGATTTTGCTGGAATCTGAGTGGCGTGCTGTTCTGTAGATTTATTAATTCAAGCTATAAAATTTTAGGATTTTCTATCTGCGTATGCCAAAAAATTTCAGAAAAATTTCGATTCCTTGTCAATTGTCACTGTTTCTCCGAACTTAGCAGTGAATTCTGCTGCAGGTTTTGAAGTAGGGTCTTTTATTTGATAAGAAAATTTTCTTATCACTCTTCAAGATAGTTTATAGTCAAAGAAAGTGAAGTTGTCTATGTTCTACATGATACTACCACATTTCAAATTTATCCATAAATGTTCTTAGCTAGTCGATCATATGTCGTGTAATTCTGTAACTTGCACGCACAACGTGCAGATGATATTTGATATCAGTCTCACCTTGTTGATATCCCATTTTTACCTTTAGCTGTTCTAAAGTAGATGCAGACAGTATTTCTTTACAAAACCTCCACTGTTTATTTGTAACATAAATTATCATGCGTAAGAAAGTGTAAGAAAATACAAGCTTTACCTCTCTTCTTAATAAAAAAATTCTCTTTTTACTCGTAACTAAAGGGAAATGATCTGGGAATTATATTGTTTTTCACTTAAAACGAGCTGCCACTTACAGCAGACGCGATCGAACTTTTGTCTTGAAAGAACCGCACACAGACAGTACAGCTAGTACAGAGTCCGTTCTACCTGCACTGAGATTTTGTTGACACTTTGAGAGCACGAGTTGCCCACCCATGGATATGATGATAGAGAATGAATTAAACTTGCTCTGGATAGGGACCTATGGCGGGCTTATGTGAGGGCGGCAATGAACCTCCCGGTTTCTTAAAAGCCATAGTAGCCTAAGTAATAGATAGAAATATTCTAGGAAATAAAATTAATTTGTATTAACGTATCAGATTCACTTGTTATAATGAATTAACAACTCTTAAATACCCATTCCCATATGATCAATTTTTTACTGTCCATGATATTCCTTGACTTTCATGCTCTACCTAAACATGATGCTTGCCGATTGCAGGGGACTTGATCCGTGTGTTATATCTAAGAAGGTAAACATTGGCTTTCTCCTATATCGACTGAGCAGTGTATCATAAACATCTCGTCTATCACTGCCCCATTATTCTCGTGTCTTCATTTCAATCTAAAGTGAAAAACATAACAATTCTCTGTTGATTCTGACGATAGCACGAGGATGTGATATCATGCCAAGATTGATCCACACACTTCCGCCATCTAGAAGCCGCATTTATCCGTCGAGTCTTCCAGTTCCGTTCTTGGAACAGGGCGACAGCTTGTCATTTGTTTGTTTATTCATTCTATTAACGTCACACCGGTATTCTAAATACAAGGGATTCTGCAGATACCCATAGCAACGACATGAATCTAAATTGAATCATAGTCTACTATATACAGTCACGAAGCTTGAGTTTTGAGGGTGCTAGAAACAATAGACTGTGATGGTACTATTTTGCATTGCCTGTAATGAGGCGATATTAGCGATCCTAGTGGTGAGCAACTATCTAATGTTTGCATATTTACTACGTATTGAGCTTCGTGACTGTATATACTAGACTGTGGTTGAATGTAGCTACATTTTGTAGATCCTCTTATTTTTTGTTCTGAGATACAGGGCTTATCGGTGGTCTACCCAGTGTTGCCAAGTGTAGGGTGAAATCCCTATCGTAGGGATATTTTAATCCTGATAGGGATTGAGGAATTTTTTTGGAAAATTGAAGAAATTATAGGAATTTTCTTAACCTTTCGTTAATATTCCTAACAATCGCCATGTATTTTATTTAATTTCAATTTCGTATTTCTAGGAGTGTGAAATACACTTCAAGAGAGAACAAAAATCATCCTTATTGATTAAATTTAGGAAATTACACTATATATAATTTGAACTGGTAATGTAAATTACGGGAAAACGGCTGAACGGATTTTAATGAATGACTCCTCATTTTGAAGCTTGGAACCCAAATATTTTCAGAAAAATAGTAGTTTTCACAGAAATGTCAATTTTCCTACATAATTTTCCTATTTTTCAAAATCCATCTGTCATCAGTTTTGAAAACTACTAGCTTTTCAGTATAAGGCAGATACTAAAATAAACAATATCATGTAGGCCATAACTCCAGAATTGTCAACAGATTCTCTGACATAATGCCAATAGGTCGATCTTCATTTGTCTCTATATTGGTTACTAAAAACTTTAAAGCTTATTATGAAGGTTATAATTATTTTCATGAATAAAATTTACAGATCTGAGTCTTTGTTGTGTAATTTTATTAGTACAGCTATGTAGTGTATATAGGTTATTAAAAACTATAAAAATCTAGAAGGTTTGTTGAAATTATTTCCATTAAAATTAAATATTACAGGTGTAATATGGTGTATTTTTTCACTGATACACATTGATACTATTATTGATGATGATATGAAAATGAAAGCTTTTGGGGTTATTTATGTAAGTAAACGTAGAGAATAACTTATATTAGATCTTCATTTCTATAATTTTCTGAGTAACGGCTATACATACTTATGTTACTAAAAGCTACAAATCTTATGTAACACAAATATTGTTATTAAAAATGGAATACTTATCTAATACACTCCAAAATGTCATATTCTTGCCAACAATCTGCAATGACCTGAAATAGCTACTACTTTACTCCCACATGAATAAAACCGCTGATCGTCTTGATATTGATAGCCTATTTGCGCTTCCGCATTGAAACTCAAAGAAATGAAGATGGATATGTCCAAGAAAAGCATTTACCATAAAATCCATTCTGAGGGAAGTTTTTAAAAAATATATACATTTGGTAAGGTTAAACTTCATTGAGTTATTATATTACTTTCAATGTAACATATTTCGCAGAGCATGTTTAATTATTATGGAAGCAAGTAACTTTCAAAATATCTGATATTCTGTCTAGCAAATAAATCTGAAAAATCTGTATTTAAACTTGTAATGAACTTAGTCTGCAGCAATTGCTGCACAAGCCACTAGCAAGCTGTGTTTTCATCCTACAATAAACTGATAATAACAAAAATATAGGTTGTCAGGAGAACAATAGAAAACAAAATATGCGAAAACAAATGATTACGTTAACCATAGTGACATATCAATAGCCTACATGCTCTCTTATACCAGAAAGGGACTTCCTCGTAGATTAGAGCTGAAGAGACTAAAGCCACAAAAACTTATTGAGCATTTCATGTAATAATTGTGTTTGTTTATTAAATTATTTTAAAATGGTGTACACCCTTCAAGAGAGAACATGAATCATCCTTATTGATTAAATTTAGGAAATTACACAAAATGAGATGTGTTTTCATCCTACAATCAACTGATATCAAAAATACAGGTTGCCAGGCGACGATATAAAACAAAAGATGCGAAAACAAATAAATGAGGTGTATAAACAATAGAATGCTCTTTCATATTTAAGTATTAAAATATAGGGATGCCATTTGAAATTTCAAAGTGGGGTAGCTGGGGTGGAGGTGAAATTTAATATGCAATTAGGCCTGGTTTCAATCTTCTCCCTTAATATCTAAATTGACATGTTTTTTGTTTAAATTGAATTGAATTTAAATAATTAGTTATTTAGACTGGGAAATTTTGAAATGAAAGCCCTGTATAAGCTTTTATAACAGAAAATAAATGTGTGTTTATCAAATTTCATTTAAATCTTCCCTCTCTATTTTTATAGTTTGTTTATGCAATCTTTTAATAGACAAAATAATAATATATCGTTATAAAATTTCGTGAAAAACGTCTTTCAAATTATTATACTTTTTATAGTTCTTTATGGAAGGATTTAAGAAAGAAAATATTGCAATTATCAGTGATTTTAATAACAAAATATGTATCGATATTTTTATAGTTTGATTATGTAAGCATTTAAGATAGAAAATAAATGTATGATTATAAGATTTCACAAATTACTGCCCTCCAAATTATTAAACTTTTTATAGTTGTGTCATGTAAGAATTTAAGAAAGAAAATAATGCATTTGTCAGTGAATTTCATAATAAAATATGCCTCAACAGTTATATAGTTTTCATAGTTTGATTGTGAAAATATTTAAGACACAAACTAAATAGGCCTACATGGTTATTATATTTTCAAATTTCATGAAAAATGTCCCTCAATATTATTATACTTTTTGTAGATCTCTTATGGAAGGATTTAAGGGAGAAAGAAAATAATATAATTTCATTAACAAAATATCCCTGCACGTTTTTTATACAGGGTGATTCACGGGGATTTACCGCCCCTTACGGAGCTTATTTCCGAAGACATTCTCAGGAAAAGATGTCATATAAACATTTGTCCTAATCTCAATACTTTCAGAGTTACACTAATGTGAAATTGTTTGTAAAATACTATTTTTCTTGAGTTTTAAGGATAAAAGAATGTTACAGATAAATAATGAACTATGCAGGAGTATCATTTCTTTAATTAGATTAGTATTCTGAAGCTGAAAATGTGTTGTGAATTCCATAGTTGCTTCGTACAGATTTTTTTTTATAGATTTTTAACTACAAAATTACATTTTCTCACCCATTTATCACAACAATTGTTACAAATCACGCCACTCTTGTAAATTCTTCAGGACTGTATTTTAGGATGCATAACTGAACTGTAAAGAATCAAGTTCCTAAAGTCGTATGATTTGTAACAATTTTTGTGTTAAGTGCGTAAGAATAATGTAATTTTTAGTTAGAAATTGAAAAACAAAATCTGTACAAAGAAACCAACAACATATTTTTAGCTCCAGAACACTAGCCTATTAAAGAAATGATACTTCTGAATAGTTCATTCTCTATTTGTAATATTTTTTTACCTTAAAACTAAAGAAAAAAAGATATTTTACAAACAACTTCAAATTAGTGTAACTCTGAAAATATTGATATTAGGACAAATGTTTATATGACATTTTTTGCTCAGAATGTCTTCGGAAATAAGCTCTGTAAGGAATGGAAAATCCTCGTGAATCACCCTGTATAGTCTTACAGTTTGATCACGTAAGTAATTATAGTAAGAAAGAAAGTAAATGTATGGTTATCCGATTTCGTGAAAAACTTCCCTCCAAATTATGTAGTTTTTATAGTTCAGTCATGTAACAATTAAAAAATAAAATAAATGTATTGTCAGTAAATTTCTTAATAAAACTTTGTCAACAAATTTTCATAGTTCCTATATATCATGCTTAATTCGCGTGAATAAGTAACCTTCAATACTATTTTTCTGTACACATACTTATGACGGTGAGGAAAAAATCTAATTTGCAAATTCTTATTTACGGAAGCTTGATCTATGAACATATAAATAGTTATGACATAAATATATTAACAAATATAGCATAAATCTATCAAATGAATAGTTGATTACGCTTATGGTTTGCTTCCTTAAGTGCGTTGGGAGTATGAAGATGGGAGTTTACTGCTTTAAGAGCTGCAAAAGTTATTAAATGAAGGTTTATGAATGCTGTGGAACTGACGTGAGGTCAGCGCGATATCTAACCTTTGTCAGCAATGAACAAGATGAGATCGGATTCGAAACCAAGACCGTAGTATTCATGTAACTGTTGGCACCTATATAAGAGCTCATATGTTTCAAAGTTACATACACCAACAGACAGACAGACAGATAGATACAGAAGTATCTGTCCGCCTTCCCCGTCTCAAACAAGGAAAGACAGCTAAAGGAAGAATTTCTCTCTCTCTCTCTCTCTCTCTCTCTCTCTCTCTCTCTCTCTCTCTCTCCCGAGTTGGTATTCACAATGTTACTTATAGCCGGAGGGCAAAATTATGATAGTGAATAACAGAGCATTTTTACACACCCGGTAGTGTCCATGTAATTACGTGTTAGGTTGCGATGTAAGATGAATTATACACCTCCGCGAGAAGTGAGGTGCTCATCTTCTATTTGCGGAAGAAGTGTCAGCAGCGGGGGGAAGGAGGGGATGCCAAGGAATGAGTGTGTCTGTATGAGTTTCCTTCGATTTTGCCCGGCAGTTTCCTTCCGTCTGCCAAGTTTCCGTGAAAATGTTGAATTTCCAGATGAGAAAGTTTTAATAGGGCAAAAAACATCAACAATTAGATAGGTTACAAAGTTTATAGTGTGTTATTGCTTTATGGGCGACAAGAGTTACTGAAATTAAGTTTTATTGCTTTAAGTCCAGCAAGAATATTTAAATAGAGGCTTAAGGTTTTAAGGGAGAAAATAATTATTGAAATTAAGGTTTATTGCTTTAAAAGCAACAAAACTAATTAAAATAAAGGTTTATGGTTTTAAAGTAGGAAAGAGTTATTGAAATTAAGGTTTATTGCTTTAAGTCCAGCAAGAATAGTTAAATAGAGGCTTAAGTTTTTAAGGCAGAAAATAGTTATTTAAATTAAGGTTTATTGCTTTAAAAACAACAAAACTAATTAAAATAAAGGTTTATGGTTTTAAAGCAGGAAAGACTTACTGAAATTAAGTTTTATTGCTTTAAGTCCAGCAAGAATAGTTAAATAGAGGCTGAAGGTTTTAAGGCAGAAAATAGTTATTGAAATTAAGATTTATTGCTTTAAAAGCAACAAAACTAATTAAAATAAAAGTTTATGGTTTTAAAGCAGGAAAGAGTTATTGAAATTAAGATTTATTGCTTTAAGAGCAACAAAACTAATTAAAATAGAGGTTTATGGTTTTAAAGCAGTAAAGAGTTATTGCAATTAAGGTTTATTGCTTTAAAATCAACAAAACTAGTTAAAATAAAGGTTTATGGTTTTAAAGCAGGAACGAGTTATTGAAATTAAGGTTTATTGCTTTAAAATCAACAAAACTAGTTAAAATAAAGGTTTATGGTTTTAAAGCAGGAAAGAGTTATTGAAATTAAGGTTTATTGCTTTAAAATCAACAAAACTAGTTAAAATAAAGGTTTATGATTTTAAAGCAGGAAAGAGTTATTGAAATTAAGGTTTGTTGCCTTAAAAGCAACAAAACTAATTAAAATAAAGGTTTATGGTTTTAAAGCAGGAAAGAGTTATTGAAATTAAGGTTTATTGCTTTAAGAGCAACAAAACTAGTTAAAATAGAGGTTTATGATTTTAAAGCAGGAAAGAGTTATTGAAATTAAGGTTTATTTCTTTAAGAGCAACAAAACTAGTTAAAATAGAGGTTTATGGTTTTAAAGCAGGAAAGAGTTATTGAAATTAAGGTTTATTTCTTTAAGAGCAACAAAACTAGTTAAAATAGAGGTTTATGGTTTTAAAGTAGGAAAGAGTTATTTAAATTAAGGTTTATTACTTTAAAAGCGACAAGGCTAGTTGAAATAGAGATTCAGGATTTCAGGGAGAAAAGATTTTGAAATGAAGGTTTATTGCTTTAATGACAGCAAGAATAATTAAAATTCAAGTTTGCTGTTTTTAGAACAACAAGAATTATTAAAATAAAGGTTTATTGCTTTAAGGGAGACAAGAATATTAAAATGAAATTTGTTGTTTTAAGGGATACAAAATTATTACCTTAAAGGTGACAAGATTTATTAAAATGAAGATTTGCTGCTTTAATGGTGACAATTGTTATTATAATTAATGTTTTTTGCTTTCATTGCTACACGAGTAGTTAAAATTGAGGTTTGTTGTTCTAAGGGTGAAAGTTACTGAAATGACGGTTTATTGCTTTACGTAGTGGAAATAATAAGCCTAGTTGTAACGAGTTTTTATTTCTAAGAGTAAAAAGAGTTATTAAAATGGTCTGATGCTTTCAGGGCAAGACAACTGACGCTTGTTGTTTTAAGGGTAAGATGAATGATTAAATTGAATGTCCGTTGTTTTAAGGGTGACAAGAGTTATTAAAAAGAAGGTAGACCTATATAAATATTGCTTTAAGAGCGACAAGAGTGTTTAAAATTGAGATTTGTTGTTTTAAAAGACAAAATTTTTTACATGTTTATTGATTTCAAACTACAAAAGTAGTTAAAATTGAGGTTTGTTGTTTTAACGGTGACGAGAGTTATTAAGATAAATTTTTATTGCCTTGGCGACCGGTAAAATTAAATTTTAGTTTTAAGATAGACAAGAGTTACTAAAATGAAGGTTTGTTGATTTCAGGATGACAAGAGTAGTTACAATTGATAAACTTGTTGTTGTTCTAAGGGCAATATGAGCTTTTGTTCCTTTAAGAACGACAAGAGTAATTCAAATTTAAGTGTGTTCATTTAAAGGTGACAAGAGTTATTAAAGTAAAGATTTGTTGCTTTGAGTGTGGCAAGAGTAGTTAAAATTGAAGTTTGTTGTTTTAAAGGTGACGTGAGTTATTAAAATGAAGATTTGTTGTTTCCAGGGTGAAAAAGGAATTAAAATTGAGGTTTGTTACTTTAAGGGCGACAAGAGTTAATGAAATGAATATGTATTGCTTTAAGGAAGACAAGAGTAAACTAGTTAAAATTTAGGTTTGTTGTTTTAAGGATGATAAAACTTATTAAAATGAAGATGTGTTGCTTTAAGGACGTCAAGAGTAAACTAATTAAAATTTAGGTTTGTTGTTTTAAGGATGATAAAACTTATTAAAATGAAGATGTATTGCTTTAAGGACGTCAAGAGTAAACTAATTAAAATTTAGGTTTGTTGTTTTAAGGATGATAAAACTTATTACAATGAAGATGTGTTGCTTTAAGGAAGACAAGAGCAAACTAATTAAAATTTAGGTTTGTTGTTTTAAGGATGATAAAACTTATTAAAATGAAGATGTGTTGCTTTAAGGAAAACAAGAGTAAACTAATTAAAATTTAGGTTTGTTGTTTTAAGGATGATAAAACTTATTAAAATGAAGATGTGGTGCTTTAAGGACGACAAGAGTAAACTAATTAAAATTTAGGTTTGTTGTTTTAAGGATGATAAAACTTATTAAAATGAAGATGTGTTGCTTTAAGGACGTCAAGAGTAAACTAATTAAAATTTAGGTTTGTTGTTTTAAGGATGATAAAACTTATTAAAATGAAGATGTGTTGCTTTAAGGAAGACAAGAGTAAACTAATTAAAATTTAGGTTTGTTGTTTTAAGGATGATAAAACTTATTAAAATGAAGATGTGTTGCTTTAAGGACGACAAGAGTAAACTAATTAAAATTTAGGTTTGTTGTTTTAAGGATGATAAAACTTATTAAAATGAAGATTGTTGCTTTAAGGACGTCAAGAGTAAACTAATTAAAATTTAGGTTTGTTGTTTTAAGGATGATAAAACTTATTAAAATGAAGATGTGTTGCTTTAAGGACGTCAAGAGTAAACTAATTAAAATTTAGGTTTGTTGTTTTAAGGATGATAAAACTTATTAAAATGAAGATGTGTTGCTTTAAGGACGACAAGAGTAAACTAATTAAAATTTAGGTTTGTTGTTTTAAGGATGATAAAACTTATTAAAATGAAGATTGTTGCTTTAAGGACGTCAAGAGTAAACTAATTAAAATTTAGGTTTGTTGTTTTAAGGATGATAAAACTTATTAAAATGAAGATGTGTTGCTTTAAGGACGTCAAGAGTAAACTAATTAAAATTTAGGTTTGTTGTTTTAAGGATGATAAAACTTATTAAAATGAAGATGTGTTGCTTTAAGGAAGACAAGAGTAAACTAATTAAAATTTAGGTTTGTTGTTTTAAGGATGATAAAACTTATTAAAATGAAGGTGTGTTGCTTTAAGGACGACAAGCATGTTAAAACTGTTTGCTGCCTTAAGGAAAACAAGAGTTGTTAAAAGTGATGTTGATTGCTTCAAAGAAGACAAAGTTGTTTTCTTGTTCTGAGAATTGTTACAATGAAAATTTCTTCTTTTAAGATTGTACGAATAGATGCTTATTGCTTTGAATACGTTAGGAGATCTTTAAATGAAAGTCTATTGCATTAAGAGCGCTTAGAAATGTTGAAGTAAAGAATTATTCCTTTTGTTGTTTGTTTACTCAACTGTCCGAAGACAGGTCTGAACCTCATATGTGATACCAACAAGGCACCACTTACGAGGTAACTAGACCAAGAGATAAAAGGGTAGGGTGGCTAGTTCCTTTCCCCTACCATTACATACATCGTCGATTAGCTACATATCACACTAATCAGACTTCTGATCATATAAATAATGTTCTTCCTCTGACACATATCGTCAAGTGAGATGTACTACTGATAATAGATATACATATCAGCCAGAACCTCAATCAGAGGCATATTCCTTTTAAAGGATTTGATATTTAAAATTATGACTTAAGTATGTTAAGAGCTGTTTCAATACAGATAAACGTTTCTTTTTCTAACAGTGTCAAGAGTTATTCGAATAATTGCTTACTGCTTTGAGGATGCAAAGAATTGTTACACTATAAGTTTCTTGTTTTAAGGGCCTTAAGAGTTATTTAAATGAAAGTAAATTGCTATAAGGCAATTGGAATTCTAACATAAATGTTTCTCATTTAAAAGCGTTAATAATGGTAGAGGTGGTTTATTGCTTCAAGGGAAGTAAGAGTTGTTACGAGGAAGATTTCTTTCTCTAAAGTTGCTAGAGCAATTTGTGGCCGCTAATGGCTGTTACAATAAACGTTCTGTGCACTAAAAGAATTACAAATTGTTCAAATGAAGGTCCCCTGCTTTAAGGGAAACATTTATTCCGTTCAATGCTTCAATAATAATAATTAGACAGGTGTCTCACTGTTTTAGGCGCCAGTAGTTACAATAAAGGCAAAGATTTCTTTCTCTAAGGACATTAGGATTTGTTGCGATAAATGAATGTTTGCTACTTTAAGAACACTTACAACAACAAACAACAACAACAACAACAACAACAACAATAATAATAATAATAATAATAATAATAATAATAATAATAATAATAATAATAATAATAATAATAATAATAATAAACCGTGACGTGATAGCACACGAAGGGATAATTTTTTGTGTTTTACTTTCCAAATAATCACCCATTAATTGAATAATAATTATTAAATTAAATTCATGTGCACCACTCCTTGATAAATTGACTCGTATATACTGAACATGCAAAAATACGTCCAATAATTTAGGAGAAATCGCTGCATAACAGTAAGGCCCGGTTTCTTAAACCTTTGTTAAATTATAACAGTGTGTTATTCCATTTTAACTGTAAACGTAACAGTTGAAGCATTTCTTTAACTACTGTTAGTACTAACAGCCTGTTAAAACCTATGTTAATTTAACTGCCCAATTTCATGCAGTTAAATCATTTAACTCTGTTAACACAGAAGTATTCAATATGGCTGGTGCGTTAGATGCTGAACTTCTATATCTTGATTACTCAGAAAATGATATCCATGAATAGGCCTACATAAACAGAGCGGATGATTTCTGTGATTTGACAGAACAGACGTTCATACAAAGGTATAGGCTATTTTCTGCCAAGCCTCACTTTTCGCTTTCAACTTAGATTCGTTTGTTTATTTATTCTCATTAATTGGTTTATACTGCGAAATAATTTCCAGCAGAAGGTTTCTTTCGAACGAAGAGAAATTAGTCCCACGATTTCTTTTTGTTCCAGTGTTTTCCATTTCACAACAGCAATACCAATACACCGCTCCACGCTATTGTGATACAGACGAGGAAAGAAGCAGAAATCAAACATGAGAGAATAGAAAGACTTCTATCCTCTCTGAATCAAACAACGGAAACAAGCGAGAATCGCAATATTGTCAGAGTGCAGAAAACAGAAGTGAGCCTATACTTGGTTATAGGTTATGGTTAAACTCTAGAATCTCTGGTCCTAACAGAGAGTTAACAAACAGAATGTTAAAATGTCAAATGTAAAGTTGAAGAAACGCAATATTTTTAACAGCAATTCACACTTTTAACTTACAGTTAATTAACGCTATGTTAGGTGCATTTTAACAAAGGTTGAAGAAACCGGGCCTAAGCGTTTTAATTATCGCTTGTGTTTATTTGACAAGGCAACAGTGAGTGCGGGTCTAACGTTATTTTTAACGGTTATTCTTCTTTCAGTTTTCATTGCGACGTTGTTGTAAATGTTTCATATCGCAACATATCAGTACAACCAAACACAAAAATGCACTTTCCAAGGCTACTGGGAAGAAGATTTCTTTGCTTCCATCAGTAATTGCAACATCGAGTCGAAAATCTCAATTTGCATTTTGACTTTTGTAAAGCTTTTCTTGCTGCCGAAATCCTTTGTGGAATGTGCGAGGTTGTGGGTCTAGTGCAAGGTTTTTGTAATTGCCTTTTATTGCGTATTTTAGCTATTTATAATGCCTTTTGCCTGCCTATTTTAGCTTTTAATGATTCTATTTTAATGATTCATAATGCCTAAACTTCCTGTCTCTGAATATAAGCTTATCACTTGTGTGTGATAAGAGTTGACAAAATAAAGGTTTATTCTTTAGATTGCTAAATAGAGAATTAAGGATTTTAAGGATGTTAAGGGGAGAGGATGGTATTTTTTGGTTAAAAATGAGTAAATTTACAAAAACAAAAAATAATTCTTTAAAATACTCTGTGATATGTGTGGAAATGCATATGTATTTGTCCTTATCGGATGTTGAGTCGCCATTTTTAAACTTCCTGCGTAATGGATTTTTAAATCACTCGCCCACTTTTATTGTTGTTTCCGGTAAATTAAATTTTAAAAAAAAAAAAAAAAAATTCTTTACAATACCCTTTATGTGTGGAATGCATTGCATAACATTTTGTGGGTATTTGTGCCCTTATCAGATGTTGAGACATCATTTTTAAACATCCTGCGCCATGGATTTTAAAATCACACGCCCACTTTTATCGGTTTCCAGTAACTTAATTTTTTTTGCTACATTGCCAGGAAAAAAAATGAATATAATTTCTGAACTATTAAAGATACATGCATGAAATGTAGAACACATTCTTTAGACTATTAGGAAACTTTTCTCTGTAACAGAATTTTGTTAATTGATTTCATTTTAAAAATACGTCCGTTTGTTTGCAAGAAAAGAAATCAGAAAATTGTTATTAAATTTTAATTGTTTATTTTACAAACGTAGCTTGGGGGTTGGGCGAAGGGCTAACAACCCATCACCGTAAAAAACAGCTTGTTACGAAACCTAACAGTACTGATTCTCCGGCACGACCAACCTTTGGGGAGGCCGAGACGTAGATGGGAAGATAATATTAAAATGGATTTGAGGGAGGTGGGATATGATGGTAGAGACTGGATTAATCATGCTCAGGATAGGGACCAATGGCGGGCTTATGTGAGGGCGGCAATGCACCTACGGGTTCCTTAAAAGCCAAGTAAGTAAGTAAGTAAGTAAGTAAGGGACTAATATCAAAATTCTGTTACAGACAGTTTGTAGAACATGCTTTTGCAAATACATTGCAAAAAATTGTTTGAATCTGTCTTTAAAAACGGTTTAGATATATCGGTTTTAGTACAATCCTGCATTGGGTATTTTTTTCTAATTTAGGGCCCACAAATAATTTTTTTTTTCAAAATATTTTTATTTGGTTGAGTTGCCACAGTTATGTGCTCTCTACATACAAAAAATTAATATTTTACACCAAATAGGAAAAAAGTTTAAAAAAATACCACCCTCTCCCTTAAGAGTAATTAAGAATAAAATTAAGCCATGAACACAAGATGGAATATTTCTAAGATATAATTCAACTTTGTGATCCCCATGGCAGGTGCTGTAGAGATTTCTATCTACAGTATTTGAACTTTCAGCCGATCACTGCATATACGCACGCCTGTTCGTTCGACCCATACGCGAGTTAAATTTTTAGAGTCGGCAGGAATAACCGCGTAGTCTCTCGCTCGTCCATCGCTCAATCTGCTAAATCGCGAAGAGGCTTTTATAGCGCCGGAACATGCGAGCAGATGATGTGGGGGCGCCTCGCCGGGTTCATTTCGTCACGAATCACCACCACGCTGTATAATTACCCGCGCACAGCACCATGGGTAATAACAATTGCCTGCGTAATTGGATAGACAGATCGCAGGTGTGTAAATATGACCGGTTCGAGCCCAGGCGCTTGTACAGAGTGCCAACGAAGTCAGGAACCTCCGTTCTCCAAATTCAAAAGTTCTTCGAATTTTCATTTCATTTATTTTAAATCGCACTTTTTTTTTTAGAAAGGAACTATGGTCTGTTCAAAAATACATCCGACCTGACAAATGGCGCCTTTAGCATGTTACCATGGCAACCATGGTAACGGGACGGTGTTGCCGTGTCTATGTTTACAAGTTGCACGTGAATAGGATATCTTATGCGAAGTTTTACCGCTAGATGGCAGGAGCGTTCCATGCGACGCAACATTTGTAGGGCTATGTTATGTCACATGCTACAGTTGATTACGTTTTCCCGCTTGTTGGTTTTCTGTGCTTGTCAAAATTATATTTACAATTATTTTGTATAACCTAGTACAATTTAATGTATTCAATATTTTCTTGTCTCATAATTAATTTCATTTAGGCCTACAATAAATAATAACGTAAATCTGTATAATATTGAGCGATTCCCCGAGATGGGTGGGGAAATCTGCAGTATGCAGAATATAGATACGAGTAAATTGAATGTTCATGAACCTAAACGAGAACTCTGAGAAAGAGGTGCACGAATAAAAAAAATAAGAAATACCAGGATGTCGAAGGTGAATATTGCCTTCTTTAATCATTAGTATTTACGAACCGTACGCTAAAAGCAGGATATGCAGCCACCAATCTGTTTCTTTTTATAGGGAAGGACTATCGAGATTGAATTCCTTGTATTTTTTCTGTAGTTGCAGAAAGATCAAATGCAATTTTAAATAGGATATTACAATATGATCGCAGTAGTAGCACGATAGTCGTGCGTTTTGTAGGTTAAGGACATTCAGTTTTGAATATGTAGGATGATTTTGAAAATTTGAAGTTAAAACATGGTTTTAATAATTAGGGTACAGTACATTCATGAAATGGATCGTCCTGGATAATAAACATCCCAGTTTATCGAGAGTTTACTGCAGGCGTAAACTTCGGAGACTCCTACAACTACTGCATATAATCTAAGCTAACATAGTTTGCTGTCGAGGTTGCATATGTTTTTATTAATTTTTCTTTTTCCTCTTCCAAAATGAAACTGAAGTCAACAATTTCTTACTTGAAGTAGTTACTTTTATTTAATAGCTAGCACTTTCGAGGCGCAATTTAATTACTTATATTTTTTAAGGTTTAAAGCATATATTCAGAATATTTCGGGACCTGATTGAAGACAAAAAGCTTTCCCTGGTGTTTACATATAGGAACATAACAAAAATTTGTCATTTTTAGTTGTTTTTAAGAGTAGTTAATATACTAATGCACTACGTATATCCTCAATGTTTATATACCAAAAAACAAATGCACACGCAAAGCCCATCCCTCAAAGTACACGTGCGCTATCTGTTGGTGCTAGTTCAGGATATCCCTATACCACGGCCTAGTGGTGAATACAGTGCCCGGAATGACTTTGAGTTGGCTGGTTAGCGCGTGTTTTGTGTGAATTAAAAATATTATTTAGTTGTATTATTGTTTTAGTGGATCCATAATTATTGTGTTTAAAATATATTAGACGTATTATCTTCGTTGTTATTGGTGGAGTGTGTGACTAGTGTGCGTTTTCTAGTTTCTGCGAGAGTTTCTAAACAGGTGACTTGTGCAATGTCGGAAGAAAGAAAAGGCAGGCGTAGAACAAGGAATATTGGATAAGGTGCCCCGTTAAAGAGTGAAGTGCGAGAGATGGTGTGTAATGTAAGAGAGTATTTTGAGAGAGAAAAAAGATAATGGCGGGCCTCTTTTACGTTTGGCGCAAGTCGTAATGAAAACTGCTGCTTGTGTTACAATTAATAAGAGCACTGTTATCGATATTGGAAAAGAAAAAGGCCGTATAGATTTTTAATCATACATATTTTTACAGTTTACAATTTTTTTCAACGCCTTTCTAACAATATTATATTGAAACATATCGGCGGTATCAAAAGTAAAGGCTTCGTATTAAATTTAAACTTGTTTTTACAGTTTGCAGTGTTCTTTCGACGCTTTTCTAACGGTATTACATTGAAGACTACTGCTGCTGCTGCTGCTACTGCTACTGCTACTACTACTACTACTACTACTACTACTACTACTACTAACTGGCTTTTAAGGAACCCTGAGGTTCATTGCCGCCCTCACATAAGCCCGCCATTGGTCCCTATCCTGAGCAAGATTAATCCAGTCTCTACCATCATATCCCACCTCCTTCAAATCCATTTTAATATTATCTTCCCATCTACGTCTCGGCTTCCCTAAAGGTCTTTTTCCCTCCGGCCTCCCAACTAACACTCTATATGCATTTCTGGATTCGCCCATACATGCTACATGCGCTGCCCATCTCAAAAGTCTGGATTTAATGCTCCTAATTATGTCAGGTGAAGAATACAATGCGTGCAGTTCTGTGTTGTGTAACTTTCTCCATTCTCCTGTAACGTCATCCCTCTTAGCCCCAAATATTTTCCTAAGCACCTTATTCTCAAACACCCTTAATGTATATTCCTCTCTCAAAGTGAGAGTCCAAGTTTCACAACCATAAAGAACAATTGGTAATATAACTGTTTTATAAATTCTAACTTTCAGACTTTTTGACAGCAGACTGGATGATAAAAGCTTCTCAACCGAATAATAACAGGCATTTTCCATATTTATTTATGTTTAATTTCCTCCCGAGTATCATTTGTATTTGTTACTGTTGCTCCAAGATATTTGAACTTCTCCACCTCTTCAAAAGATAAATTTCCAATTTTTATATTTCCATTTCGTACAATATTCTCGTCACGGGACATAATCCTATACTTTGTCTTTTCGGGATTTACTTCCAAATCTATCTCTTTACTTGCTTCCAGTAAAATTCCCGTGTTTTCCCTAATCGTTTTTGGATTTTCTCGTAACATATTCACGTTATCCGCATAGACAAGCAGCTGATGTAACCCGTTCAATTCCAAACTGCTGCTGTTGTTGCTGCTGCTCCAACTGCTGCTGCTACTGCTACTGCTAATAATAATAATAATAATAATAATAATAATAATAATAATAATAACAACAAAATAACAGATTAATAAAAAAATAATAATGTACACTAATTTTAATGCCTAGTGTTCAACTAATTGGTTAGAAATGTACGAGTATGTGTTCATGTCAGCCGTTCACTACTGCACTCTATCGGCAGCGCGCTCGCTTACACGAAAGATGGGAAATATGACAACACTGCTCCCCCCTTCTCGGTAAGCTGTCAAGTCGGAAGTAGTTTTGGTCAAGGTATAAGTCAAAATTTGCTACTTTTCAGGAGAGCGAAGGAACTTATAATCATGAATAAATACCAGTTGTTCAATGGAAGAGTAAAAATCGATCATTATCTCGATCATGGCATTCGATTAATAATTCAGCTTATCGCATGCGGTGCGTCACGTCTGCATTAAGGCCCACAAAGCAGGAAGCAGCTTCCTTGCTTCTTTCTCGTGAAATATGAATGGAATCGCAACATCCGAGATGAGAATAAATTTAAGTCGTTTGTTTACTCTAACAGAAAGCAGGACGTTGAGAAATACGAGTTGCTATACGAACAGAATGACTCATTTAAGAGACGTACAAGTAGACATAAGAAATACATGCGCGATAACACAACCAACTGTATTATAAATAAATACTTCTTCCATCCTTTTATGTATACAGGGTGTAAGAGAATAACTATTCCTAATTTTGTGACGTGTTACAGGACAGAGCTCTCCACTTTTCCCTTCCTCACCTTCATCTACATCCTCACCCATTCCCTACACTACAGTTACACTAACACTTACGCATATACTCACCCTAGTACCTACACGACATAATTCTTCACAGATACACATCATGCATAGCGTGTCCCGCCGAAGTGGTGTGCAACTTGAAAATGGGTCACAGTCCTGCCATCTATCCGCAATATGCGGAACCCGAATCACGCAAGCGAAATGGGTAGGCATCACATATACACATTTTCTTGCAAGTTTCAAATATTTTACAAATTCATTATTATTATTATTATTATTATTATTATTATTATTATTATTATTATTATTATTATTATTATTATTATTATTATTATTATTTGTTTGGTGAGATGAGGCCGAGGATTCGCCATAGATTATCTGACATTTCACTTACGGTTGATTAAAATTTCGGAAAAATCCTAACCAAGTAATTAGCTCAATCGAGGATCGAACCCGCGCCTGAGCGCAACTTCGGGGATCGGTAGGCCAAAAAATAATAATATTGACAATTACAATTTTTATATAATAATAATAATAATAATAATAATAATAATAATAATAATAATAATAATAATAATAATACCTTATTTTAGCCACCAGGATTATTGTGGAAACTGGGTATTTGTGTGGGAAGAAAGTTTCGTCTTAAATCATTTTCTTAATATATCTCACAAGAAAGGGATACATAAGCCAGACACACCAGCAGCCTATTATTATTATTATTTGTCTACCGATCCCCGGAGTTGCCCTCAGGCGCGGATTCGATCCCTGCTTGAGCTAATCATCTGGTTAGGATTTTTCCGAAGTTTTCCCAATCGTAAGGCAAATGTCAGGTAATCTGTGGCGAATCCTCGCCTCATCTCGCCAAATACCATCTCGCTATCATCAATCCAATCAACACTAAATAACCTAGTAGTTGATACAGCGTCGTTAAATAACTACGTAAAAAATATATATTTTGTTTTTGATCCCCCCATTATAATGTTCTTCCGACTCCCATTGGACCGCGGCCCCCTGGTTGAGAATAACTGTACATATAATAATAATCCGTGGTGCTACAGCCCTTTTGTGGACTATCATCCAACCAGAATGGAGGTATCGTGTGGTTAGCACGATGATTTCGTTATAGCTGACTTTCGTAACCAAATTCCGCTACCTATCGTAGCTCCCCAAGTGCATCATGATGCTCGGTGGGCACCTGTCCCATACACTGGCCGAAATTTCATCAGAAACTTTATTCTTCGTGAGGACTCGAACCAGCGCGCATTCCGTAACGCGATACCTAGCGACTCCATATATACTTGGGCTCTAATCGCTGTTACATTCATTTTATATGCATTTTAATATCACAAATGAACCTTAATCATGCTTGTTATGCTATGTGACTGACTGAAAGGAAACCGACTAAAGAAAATTGCTATGTCACTCACATCAAATCTCAAGTCATTATCGCATTATTTAGAATGCAGGCGATGAAATACATTCTCTTGTGGTTTCAAGATGGTTGACTCAGCGTATGAATTTTTCTGCGAATTTCTATGTAATATAAAGCTAAGTGCGTCATAATCAGATAAAATCTCCCATTGGAGCTTGTCGGTTCCTGCTTTGAATCTCTACTGAGTATTTTGTAGTTTTACTTTAAACAAAGCTAATACTTACTTAAGACTTAGGCAACAAATTTACAATGTATTGTACTGTATTTTTACATTCCATGATTTTCGTTCATCGCTTCACGGTTAGAATATGGAACATGTCAAAAAAATTTTAATAGTACCATACAGTCCTAATTATAGACACAGTTTAGTTGAAATGTATACAGAAGAATTTAGTACACGACATAACTCTTCACAGATACACATCATGTATAGCGTGGACCGCCGAAGTCAAATACAAAATGAAAATGGGTCACAGTGCTGCCATCTACCCGCAATATGCGGAACCCGAATCACGCAAGTGAAGTGGGAAGGTATTAGACGCACACACGCAAACACAGTTTTACAATATAGTCTACTAGTACAACACAAAGGTTGCTAGGTTTCTGCCCTGAGGGCGAATTGCTGCGAATTGACAGACATAACACAGTCCGCTCAATAATTGCTAACAGATTAAGGGAACATGGTGAATACGAAGTATATGAGGAAGTTCAATGTCTTTCTACGGAAGGATCTACATGGCGTGCTGACGTCATAATAATTGACAGAGATAAAAAAAAACTGATCTCATTCTTGATCCCACTGTAAGGTTCGAAATTAATGAAGATCAACCAAAGCAGGTACAGGAAGAGAAACGCGCTATTTACCTTCCATGCTGTGATGATCTCAGTCATAAATATAATATTCAAGATTGGAATGTCATTGGACTTATGTTTGGTGCGCGAGGAACAATTCCCAAATTTACATTGGAGGTTCTCAGAAAATTAAAGGTTCCTGAAAAGACTCTTCAGGCAATTGTACTAACCATTTTAAAATCTTCACTGAACATCATCAATCACCATCTCTATTCATCTTTATAATATTCAATGTATATTATTTATTTTCAATAAATTTTTAACGTTTTGATAGCTACCACATCTTGTCGCAGAATATTCTTTTTTAAAATTTCATGATGTATTTTTTAACATTAATTTACATTTTCTTTTTGTTCATTTGAATTGATTAGGATGCCGATATTTTAAATCCAAGATTTGGACGGCTATCATTTCGATCATGAATGTACCTAATAGAAGACAGAATAATATTCATGAAGCATTGTTGAATGTCATAAATTCACCTACAGAATAGAAGGCGTGAGAAATTAGGTACTGTACTTCCTTAATTTGGCCCTAAATAATCTTATGTTTTGCGTTTCATTTGTTATGTCCATAGGGAGGTTGTTAAAAATTTTTGCTGTCATATAACGCACTCCTTTTCGATAGCACGATAGACTTGCCGATAGAGTATGAGAATAATTTTTTTACGAATATTTATGCTATGAACTGTTGAATTAGTTACAAAGTTTTGACGATTGCGTATCAGGAAGGTTATTAATGGAAAAATATACTCTTAAGCCATGCGTATAAGTCAGTTTCCACAAACCTTTTTTGATAATTTATTGACAACTTACGGAACATCTGCTCGCTTGGAAAAGAGACATAAGTATTCCTCCCATTACAATAATTCATATAGAAAAAAATCAAATCGACATAAACCAGTGTAAGTTGTCAATAAATTATCAAAAAAGATTTGTGGAAACTGACTTATGTCACTTTTCCCAGACACTGCAGATTTGTAGTTTTTTTTTAATGGTTCTACACGATTTCCCAGATTTCTCTGAGACGTTGACACAGCATCATAAAATAACCCAATAATAGTAATATGCGTTACAAGAGCGGTATGTTGAAGTTTTCATGTTCGAGGAAAAGTTTGAAAAAGCGAGCTTTTTTAATTTCCGAGAACTGAAATAAAACAAACCGCTCGTGTATCGTACATTATTTTGTGCGAAGATCGTTTATTACATACCTGAAAGAGGAATTTCTAATTAGTTGCAATGAAATCTCCATCATAGTTTCTGTTCAATGACGGCAAATTTGCAAAACAAAAATTATTATCTTCAAAATTGTTGCTTTAAAATGTTTTCTGTGTTTACTATACTCCAGCAGGCCGTGATATGCGTCTGTCTTTTTTTTCCCCCAGTCTATGATGAGTCTGGAATCTTGTTGACTTTTTCACGGCTTCCTTAATGTTACTTGCATTACGAATGCAGTAACTTTAGTGGAATTGTAGAGTTTACTGAATTTTTGCAAACATTTAAAAACAATAATTAAGAGTGCAATTTAGGTGAAATTGCAGTGGTAAGTTTCCAATTTATAATTATTACTATATTGAACGTCTCTAAAAATAATATGTTAAAAGCCTAAAGCAGTAAAATCAATATGTCACTTAAGCGGTACGAAGAGGGAAATTGTTATGTGTGTTAGGTTGGGAATACTGAATATGGAATTTTAGACTTTTCGCGGATTGGTTTTGTGCGGAAACCAAGCAAATACGCACGATCTCGCACAAAAATATATGAGCGAATCCAGAAATACATATAGAGTGTTAATTGGAAGACTTTTTTTTTTTAATTTTAGTTGGTTATTTAACGACGCTGTATCAACTACTAGGTTATTTAGCGTCGATGATATTGGTGATAGCGAGATGATATTTGGCGAGATGAGGCCGAGGATTCGCCATAGATTACCTTGCACTCACATTACGGTTGGGGAAAACCTCGGAAAAAACCCAATCAGGTAATCAGCTCAAGCGGGGATCGAACCCGCGCCCGAACGCAACTTCAGACCGGCAGGCAAGTGCCTTAACCGACTGAGCCACGCCAGTGGCTTAATTAGAAGATCTCAGAGAAAAAGAGCTTAGGGGAGGCCGAGACATAGATGGGAGGATAATATTAAAATTGATTTGAAAGAGGTGCGATATGATGGTAGGGACTGGATTAATCTTGCTCAGGATAGGGACCGATGGCGAGCTTATGTGAGGGCGGCAGTTAAACTCTGGGTTCTCTAAAAGTCATTTGTAAGTAAGAAGTAATATTCGATTTAGAAGTTCGTCAATCGAACTACGGTCTATACTAGGAAGTTTTACCCGACACTGCGGAATAATAAACTGGTATTCTGGCAATAACCTACAGAAGGTGGAATTATACTTAAGGCTTCGTATTCTGCTGGACTTTCCTAGCACTCTATATCTCTGACAATCATGTTTTATCTGAGAATGATTACATTACTACGAAAAACCGAGATGTTAACATGTTTATTTGGTAAAAGCGCTTTAATAAACCGGGTCACGACATCCTTTTACGGCGAAAAACCGAGATGTTAACATGTTTATTTGGTAAAAGCGCTTTAATAAACCGGGTCACGACATCCTTTTACGGCAAAGATGCAATTTCCCTAAGATGTGGTAAATTTCGTTTTCCAAGTCCGTTGCGAAGGTAATGGACACTGCATCTCAATGTGGTATATTGGTACATCGAGGTTAGTTGAAATTCCCTGCAGCAACGTTCATCTGTTTCCAAGAATATGCGCGCTGTTTTCCTTCTACGGCCGACCACCTGACGGAAGGCAGACTTCACGCGCGACATTCTACTGTACATAAATCTCCAGATTACGCTGTTGATTGGAATGGGTACTCCCCGTTCCATATCTTCATACGTGATAAATGCCTTTCTGTCCCGATTCTTCGAAACGGTGATATATGAAAAGATAACTGTAAATTGTGAAGAAAATACATTTTGAGAGACAGTTCGGAAAAGAAATTTTCCATCTTCCTTTATTTCAGTGATTAAATTATTATTATTATTATTATTATTATTATTATTATTATTATTATTATTATTATTATGATCTCAAAATCTTTCGCTCAATAAATAGTTCTGCCGATTGCCAAACTCTTCAAAATGAAATTAACTCCATTGAACTTTGGTCTGACATTAATGGAATGAAAATTAATGAAACAAAAACTTTTGTCATTTCGTACTCTCGAACAACTACTTCCATAAAATTTAATTATTCTCTTAACAACGTCTGTATTATTAGGAAAAATTCTATAAAAGATCTTGGTGTACTACTCGATTCTAAATTATACTTTCACGATCATGTTCAATATATTTATAATCATTCAATAAGAATGCTTGGTTTAATAAGATCTATAACCTATTCTTTTCTACTCCTGAGTCACTATTAATTCTATACTTTACTTTGGTTCGCTCTAAACTTGAATATGCATCTGTAGCCTGGAATTCCATTACTTCAACCGATTCGGTTAAATTGGAAAATATTCAAAGAAAATTTATTTCCTTATGTGCTTTTCGATTTATACCCAATTCCACTGACTTTAACTATGAGATTACCTGTAAATATTTTAACTGTTGTAGCCTTTATTCTAGACGTCAAAATCTTGATTGTCAATTTCTTTGCAAAGTTATCAAGGGTGATATTGATTGTGAGTCTATCATAAACAATATCAGCCTTCGTATTCCTACAAAAGGTTTAAGATTTCAAAAAAATTTTATAACAGAAATTCTAAATCACTTTCTCCAGTCTGTAGATGCATAAAATATGCCAATTTACATGGGCACAATTTAGATCCTTTTAAGGTTTAGTTTCGTTTTGATTATTAGTTTTTACTGTTTGTACTCAATTTTATTTATGTATGTTTTTGTTATTTAAGATATTATTTATTTTTGTTTTGCACCTTTGTATCTTCTGTTTGTGTATTGTGCTGAACTATAATTGGCCTCTGGCTGTTGTTCAGCACACAAATATTAATAATAAATAATAATAAATAAATAAATTATTATTATTGTTAGGCCTTGAAAGTTAGAATTTCCACATAGAAACTTGTTGCTAAGGAAGCCATTCTTGATACTGATTACTGGAAAAGATTAAAAAACGGGCTCTCAATCGTTGTAATAATTCACCATTAAAATGGGACACACTCACGGACAGGAGAACGCGAATTCGATTATGCGCACTGTTCAAAACATACAGAGGTGAGCCTGCCTGGAGAGAAATAAAAAATAGGTTGCAGCCGCCAAATTACTCTTCAAGGAACGACCACTCATATAAATTGAGGGAAAGAAGACAGAGGACGGACACTGGAAAGTTTTTTTTTTTCTCAATCGTACTATCAGGGACTGGAATCTTCACCTGCAGACTTACTAAAGGCTTTACCAATAACAAAAAAATGTATTTAAAAATAGGCTTAAGGACTTTACTAATAGACGATAGTATATTATACACACTATTTAAAGGGTGTAATTGATATTTTATTTGAAGTGTTGTCAGTGAAGTGTGAAGTGTGTTTTTTTTGTTTTATTTTATTTTACGACGCTGTATCAACATCTAGGTCATTTAGCGTCTGAATGATATGAAGGTGATAATGCCAGTGAAATGAGTCGGGATCCAGCACCGAAAGTTACCCAGCATTTGCTCGTATTGGGTTGAGGGAAAACCCCGGAAAAAACCTCAACCCAATACGAGCAAATGCTGGGTAACTTTCGGTGCTGGACCCCGGACCCCGGGAAAACCCCGGAAAAAACCTCAACCAGGAACTTGCCCCGACCGGGATTCGAACCCGGGCCACTTGGTTTCGCGGCCAGACGTGCTGACCGTTACTCCACAGGTGTGGACAAGTGTGATGTCAGTGAAGTGTGTTGTGTAAGTGAAGTTTTATAGTTTATATTGGCAGTGTAAAATATTTGAACAGTGTAATGTTTTTGAAGTGTCAGTGAAATCAGGATAGTATCAGTGGAATGTGTCGTAGTTCCAGTGCAGTGAGTAAGTTATCAGCGAAATGAGTGTAGTGCTGAAAGGTACTTGTGCAAGTATGAACATATCATACTCGTGGGTTTTAGTTCGAACTTAGGGTTAAGATACAAATTAGATTTACTTTAAAAGTTATTTTAGTGATCGTGCTTCATTTAATTTAGGATGCTCCTATTATTATTATTATTATTATTATTATTATTATTATTATTATTATTATTATTATTATTATTATTATTATTAATTGTCATTATTGAGTGTAATTAGTTATTACCATTTCCACCGGGTATTTACCCATTTGCAATGTGAATAAATAAATACATTCATACATACATACATGCATGCATCAATATATACATACATACATACATACATACGTACGTACGTACGTACATACATACAACTATACTGAAATAAATCCATTACAGTGTATTTATTGTTACTTAGTTACCATTACAGTACAGTTTTGTGAAGGCTTTGAAGTAATATTGCTCTAAATTTTCAATGCAAAATATATTGTATTTGCAATTTTAAAAATATGATCGTGCAAAAAATGTTGTACAATACACGTTTGTGAAGTGCATTACAAAATCTCGGAAACTGATAAACTCGCTGTGCTCATTTTTCAAACTTTTTCTCGATTTTGTAAAAAGTACTTCCCAACCTTGTATCGTAATATACTATTCAGAGACCAACGTGGATAAAAACTATAACTAAAACAACTGTTTACGCATTCAGTGTTTTAAGATAATTTATTCTTTAGCATTCAGAATAATACCAATTTAAAGGCATTAAACTTCCCACCATTTTCGCTCCAAATAACTGACCTCATCGCTATTCCGCAGTGATCTAGTAGCCAAATTGAGCCTCCTACTCCTAGACTCACCTTTAAAAATAAAATGTCAAGGAGAGTCGGGCCCGTTGCTAAGCGACCTCAAGGACGACAAATGAATTATAGGGACCGTAAGAAGTTACCCAAATATTATTAATTCTACGAATGTGACCTGATATGTATTGAAGTGTTAGTCAACCGAATTCGTATTTTGATAGATACTGTGTTCAGACCTCTAAGTGGAGTATTATGTTTTATTACTTTCATTTTGTGGCGCCTCTTTTCTGCGTCTTTGGAGAATTAATCATGGCAGGAAACTTTTTCAACCAAGAACAATATAGAGATTTGGCCAAGGTTGCTAATACAGAATATCCTAAGTAGAGACCAGATGTTTAGGCATTCATAACAGTTAAAATAGGCAGGCATAAAAGGCAATAAAAACGTAAAAAAGCACAATAATCTTTGAAAAAGTCATTATAAATTTTAAAAAGGCATAATATATTTTAGCAATAAATTTAAATTACAGACGTGGACAAATTATTAGCAAAATTGGAGATTTTTATTATATATTTTTACAAAATGTGATTCTTCAATTTAGACTGCAGTTGACATCTTTGCGTATTTCCAAATTATTAGAAAAATTGAAGATTTGTATTGTATATTTTTACAAAATTTGACTCTTCAATTTAGACTACAATTGATATTTTTGCATATTTACAAATTATTAGCAAAAGTGAAGATATTTTGTATATTTTTACAAAATTCGACTCTTCAATTTGGACTACAGGTGGCATTTAGGATATTTCCAAATTATTAGCAAAACTGAAGATTTTTATTATATATTTTTACAAAATTTGACTCTTCAATTTGGACTACAGGTGGCATTTAGGATATTTCCAAATTATTAGCAAAACTGAAGATTTTTATTATATATTTTTACAAAATTTGACTCTTCAATTTGGACTACAGGTGGCATTTAGGATATTTCCAAATTATTAGCAAAACTGAAGATTTTTATTATATATTTTTACAAAATTTGACTCTTCAATTTGGACTACAGGTGGCATTTAGGATATTTCCAAATTATTAGCAAAACTGAAGATTTTTATTATATATTTTTACAAAATTTGACTCTTCAATTTGGACTACAGGTGGCATTTAGGATATTTCCAAATTATTAGCAAAACTGAAGATTTTTATTATATATTTTTACAAAATTTGACTCTTCAATTTGGACTACAGGTGGCATTTAGGATATTTCCAAATTATTAGCAAAACTGAAGATTTTATTATATATTTTTACAAAATTTGACTCTTCAATTTGGACTACTGGTGGCATTTAGGATATTTCCAAATTATTAGCAAAACTAAAGATTTTTTATTATATATTTTTACAAAATTTGACTCTTCAATTTGGACTACAGGTGGCATTTAGGATGTTTCCAAATGATTAGCAAAACTGAAGATTTTTATTATATATTTTTACAAAATTTGACTCTTCAATTTGGACTACAGGTGGCATTTAGGATATTTCCAAATTATTAGCAAAACTGAAGATTTTTTTTTATTATATATTTTTACAAAATTTGACTCTTCAATTTGGACTACAGGTGGCATTTAGGATATTTCCAAATTATTAGCAAAACTGAAGATTTTTATTATATATTTTTACAAAATTTGACTCTTCAATTTGGACTACAGGTGGCATTTAGGATATTTCCAAATTATTAGCAAAATTGAAGATTTTTATTATATATTTTTACAAAATTTGACTCTTCAATTTGGACTACAGGTGGCATTTAGGATATTTTCAAATTATTAGCAAAACTGAAGATTTTTATTATATATTTTTACAAAATTTGACTCTTCAATTTGGACTACAGGTGGCATTTAGGATATTTCCAAATTATTAGCAAAACTGAAGATTTTTATTATATATTTTTACAAAATTTGACTCTTCAATTTGGACTACAGGTGGCATTTAGGATATTTCCAAATTATTAGCAAAACTGAAGATTTTTATTACATATTTTTACAAAATTTGACTCTTCAATTTGGACTACAGGTGGCATTTAGGATATTTCCAAATTATTAGCAAAACTGAAGATTTTTATTATATATTTTTACAAAATTTGACTCTTCAATTTGGACTACAGGTAGCATTTAGGATATTTCCAAATTATTAGCAAAACTGAAGATTTTTATTATATATTTTTACAAAATTTGACTCTTCAATTTGAACTACAGGTGGCATTTAGGATATTTCCAAATTATTAGCAAAACTGAAGATTTTTATTATATATTTTTACAAAATTTGACTCTTCAATTTGGACTACAGGTGGCATTTAGGATATTTCCAAATTATTAGCAAAACTGAAGATTTTTATTATATATTTTTACAAAATTTGACTCTTCAATTTGGACTACAGGTGACATTTAGGATATTTCCAAATTATTAGCAAAACTGAAGATTTTTATTATATATTTTTACAAAATTTGACTCTTCAATTTGGACTACAGGTGGCATTTAGGATATTTCCAAATTATTAGCAAAACTGAAGATTTTTATTATATATTCTTACAAAATTTGACTCTTCACTTTAAACTGCAGTTGACATTTTTGCATATTTACAAATTATTAGCAAAATTGAAGATTTTATTATATATCTTTTACAAAATTTGACTCTTCAATTTAGAATAGCCTACATTTTTGCATATTTATATCTACTGTAGATGGAAATATGCAAAATTTTCAACTGTAGTCTAAATTGAAAAGTCAAATTTTGTTAATGGAATTATCATAAAAATCGTCGATTTTGTTAATAATTTGTCCACGTCTGTATATCAACATAACTCACATATTTACTTCGTAGATTACATATTTTGACTTATAAAATACTTTTTTTTCGTGATTAACTGTCTTTTTACAAACCTAACATAACAAAACTGTTCCATCGGTTGAAAAAATATGGGAACCAAATTCACTAACGTAAGCATGAAGTTTACTTTACTGAATTTAGGCATTCTAGCTAACCGATCTTATACCTTCTGTCACCCGACAATAACTGACTGTTCCTCACTCAAATTTCTTTCTGTACAGTAATAAACACGTGTAGTACAATAATGTAACAGTAAGTTTTGAAAATATGAAAGCAAACAATTAAAAATGCTACGTGACAACTTCTATGAGAACGAGCTTAATATTTAAAATTATAAAGCTGGTTGTTGGTACCGTGAAGACATGACAATATTATATTTGTAACTGTGGATTGTCGATCATTATTCATATCACACCAATAGTAATAAACCATGATTATTAGCAGATTAAGGACCGAAATATATTACTTTTATTTACTATTGTTAGTAAAATTAGTCATTGTTTCAAATATTTAAATTAGAAAATTGCAAATAAACAAGAAATATTGCTTTAAAATGACAAAAAAATGCATTTATTAGTAAGAAACACTTTAGAAAGGCAAAAAAAGCAAAATAAAAATTGGCTCTATCACTATGATTTACTCCAAATCACATTTATATCTATGCAAATAATGATTTAGGGGAGAGTTGGGTAGTATCGGACATCGGGTAATATCGGACAGTGAGTTTCTTTCATCTACCACCAGATGATAGCACCTGAATGACATGGCTACGTTTCTGTGATGTCGCATGCAGAAACGTAACCATGTTATTCAGGTACTACCATCTAGTGGTAAATGAAAGAAACGCAGTGTCCAATATCACCCGATGTCCGATACTACCCAACTCTCCCCTACTTCCACCCAGTAAAAAAGGCATTTTGCCAAACATTCGGGCTCTAACTCATAAGTATTAAAATGTTAATACTTCATTACGAATAAATAAATTTAGGATAATATGTATGAGGAAATTCTCATTTAGAAATTCCTTGTAGAAAATAAGGACTTCATGAAAGTTACTCTTTAGGAAATGTCTTTTAGAAAATATATAGTTTGGGAATAAACTGTATTAGGAAAAGAGTATTAGGAGAATAGTTTAGTAAAAGTTGTAGAAAATCAACCAGATATAGGATTGCCAGATGAAAACAATGAAAAGCAGGACACTTTGTCTGAAAAAGCAGGATTTTCTACAAAGATGCTGAACATGATAACGTGGCGTGCGTCGTGAATCTTAAAAAGTAGATTCGAGATCTGATAGCTCTGATTTTAATTTTTCGCCATTCGAATCTTTCGAACCCCAGCCTAAAAAAAACTCTTAAAACTCTGAAAATATTAGTTTTAACTCCATTGACGTCCAATACAAGCGTTCAATAATAAAAAAATAACAAAAGTAGACAAGAAACACACATTCAACATATACAGAAAACCCACAACAACCACAACACATCCAACCACCCCACACAACACAAACAAGCTGCATTCCGAACAATGGTACACAGACTACTCAACATACCAATGAACCAACAGGATTACAAAGAAGAGCTAAACACAATCAAATACATAGCACAAGAAAACAGATACAACCCTAACATAATATACAACATAATACATAATCACGAAAAACAGAAGAATACAACACAAACACAAGAACACAAAAAATACATCACACTAACATACGAAAACAAAAACACACACAAAATTGCAACCTAATTCAATAAATTAAATTACAACATCGCATACAGAACAAATAACACTCTACAAAAATATCTCAAACACAAGCAACACAAACAAACAAATACAACCACACAGGCGTATAAAAACTCAAATGTAACACCTGCAACAACTTCTACATAGGACAGACAGGCAGATTGTTTCAAACACGTTACAAAGAACACATCACAGCCATAACAAAATTACAAAACACTTCCACATATGCAGAACACATCACAAATGCCAACCACACCCACAGAGACATCAACACAGACATGGAAATACTGCACATCCAACCAAAAAGCCAGAAACTAAACACACTAGAACAATATGAAATATACAGACACACAAAAACACACCCCAACGAAATTCTCAACATACAACTCAAAATCAAAACACACACACTCTTTGACTCTACACTATACCACAGAAACACACCCTCACAGGAAACAGAACAAGTGGCGCCAAGACCAACAACGACCAGTTCTGAAGATGACCCATAAATAGGTCGAAACATGTAAACGAGGTACGTTGAAATTTAACACAGGAAAGTCTTACCATACATATTCCGAAATAAAAAAACTGTTGCAATTTCGGTGGTAAATGGATTACCAATATCATCATGTAACAGCCTGAGCTAGATGGCTTACTGAAAACAGTGTGATACTCGGGAAACTGCGATTCACTTTTGTATGAAGCCGTCGCTAAGTTACTGGTCGATAGCATTTGTTTCACGAAGTCCAAGTTGTAGCTCGCACAGGGTACACATACAAGAAAGCTGAGTTTAACGGCCCTCAGTTATTTGGTGTAACACTTTCTTGAGGCGCGTTCCAACCAAACACCCGCGAATTTACTGCGTAAGTCGAGAACGTGTGTATGTAGATCAGAGAATAACGAGGCGGAACTGTTATTATGGGCGTAACTCGAAGACTACAAAGTCATTCACTCGTTTCTTTAGAATAAAACTTTAAAATACGTAGTTGTATCATAGCAACACATTCCGTGCGTCACTTGTTTGTAGTAGCGAGACATTGCTCGAGATATTTGTTTACTTATTTAGTCCTATAGATTTATTGATTTTTTATTTACAGATTTATTTATTTATAGACTTATTTTATTTATTTATTTACTTATTCTTGTAGTTTTACAGAAATATGAAGACTTTTTTTTCAAATGTAACAAAACAACAAATTTCTATACAGAGAAAAGTTTCCTAATAGCTTAAAAAATGTGTGTAACAAATATCATGCATGTACCATTTATAGTTCCCTAGGTAGATAACGTATCAGCTGTGCGTTGTGTACCTGGCAGGTCTTCGGGCAGTAACCTCTGTCGACGTTGCGACAGGGAGGTTGAAACCCTTGCCCATGTCCTGGGGGCCTGTCCACACGGTGAACTTCTACGAAATACGCGGTATCATACAGTAAGATCTATAATAGCAACAGCCTTAAGGAACAAAGGTTATTCAGTATATGAAGAAGTACACGGCATATCCAGTGAGGGCAGTAATCGAAGAATCGACCTAATTGCATTTAAATCTCCCTCTCTTGAAGGTTACATCATAGACCCTACTGTGGGATTCGAATCGCACGAACACCAGCCAGAAGAAGTACACGAGGAAAAAAGGAATATATATGAACCTTCCATCAGTTTTTATAAGGACAAATACCATCCGGAATCCATCGTCATTACGGGACTAATGATAGGAGCCCGTGGGACCATACCCCGGTTCCTAGTCGACTTCTGTAAATCTTTTGGCCTGCATAAAAGTATTTTAAGAGATCTAACAATTGCAGCACTCAAAGGCTCAATAGCTATTTTCAGGCATCATACATATGAACCATGACTAATTCGCATCTCTTTGACGTTACTTCGTTTAATATCATGTGTTTCAATATAATTCAAATTTATTGTTCACTCTAACAACAATGTATCACTAAGCCTCAAGGCATTTACTCTATTGTATCATGGTACTCTTTGTCGATGGCAACCTGTAGTGGTTACAGGAAGAAATTAAATAAAATTTGTATAGAATAAAGCAAAAAGAAAGTGTATTTACGGAAAATTGCAAGCGAAGTTTAATGTTATTTGAAAACCCTGTCCACTATACCAATTGACAAGGCCATAAATGCGTTTTAAATTTTATGTAATGTATTTTTCACATATCAAGAAATATTACATATATTGACCACGAAAATATTCTATTCGATAAGCAGCCTAAGTGGAAATCGAACCCACGCCCGACAGCAGTTCAGAATCAGCAGGCGAAGAGATAATCAGATTTTGTGCATCTCAGCTTGAAAAGACTTCAGTGTAATCCGCGTGATATCATCAGGTATTCCTAGAGCAAAAGAACATATTTCTTTCGTGTTAGAAGCTCGCGGTAACATTGTTGTCATTCTATGCAGGCCTCGCCAATTCTAATACCCTTAAATCTTACGTCTCCGAATCAATTTCATCACACACTTCCCACCTTCGTATTCACCGCAGCAACGCTCTTCAGATGTTTCCGAATAAAAATTCTACACTCGTGTGTTTCTTTGTCAATCCGAGATAAGATCACGCCATGACAACCAGGATGATTCAACTGTTACTGCACTGAGACAAGGCTATTCGGTGAGAATTTCTATAAATATTTCAACGAAGTTATATCAACTGATAGTGATTAATAAGAAATGTATTTATTTTTAACGCCACCACCATTTCAGCATTTTCCATATTCACAATCTTTGTTATTAACGGCGCAGGACTAGCGGGAAACTAATGCATTACCATCTTCAAGAGCAATGCAATGGGGATTCCTACAAGAAAGTTTCACGAAGGTATCAACCCTTGGGGATCGGTTTTACAATGTTTACAATACTTGTAAATTTTAAATTTTATTTGTCAATAATTGGAAACTTCTATTTCACAATCTGAATTTGTAAAACTTAATTTCAAAAAGTAAGTGAAATCATTAGAAATTAAATGTTGTCAATAAATAAAAGATAATAAAATAAATAAATAAATAAACAAAAATAAATAAATAAATAAATAAAACTAAATAAATAAATAAACAAACAAATAAATAAATAAATAAATAAATAGACAAAAATCAATAAATAAATAAATAAAAATAAAGACATAAATAAATAAATAAGTAAATAAACAAATAAATAAATAATAAATAAATAAATAAATAAATAAATAAACAAATAAATAAATAAATAAAGTAAATAAATAAGTAAATAAACAAATAAATAAATAAATGAATAAACAAACAAATAAATAAGTAAATAAACATTAAATAAAAATAAATAAACAAACAAACAAATAAATAAATAAATAAATAAATAAATAAGTAAATAAACTAATAAATAAATATTTAAAAAACAAAATAAATAAACAAATAAATAAACAAATAAGTAAATAAACAAATAAATAAATAAATAAGTAAATAAACAAATAAATAAAAACAAATAAACAAATAAATAAACAAATAAATAAATAAGTAAATAAATAAAAAATAAACAAATAAATAAAATAAATAAATAAGTATTAATAAATAAAATCAAATAAATAAATAAATAAGTAAATAAACAAATAAATAAATAAACAAATAAATAAATAAGTAAATAAATAAATAAACAAATAAATAAATAAGTAAATAAACAAATAAATAAAGAAATAAATAAACAAATAAATAAATAAATAAATAAGTAAATAAACAAGTAAATAAACAAATAAATAAATATGTAAATAAACAAATAAATAAATAAGTAAATAAATAAATAAACAAATAAACAAATAAATAAATAAGTAAAGAAACAAATAAATAAACAAATAAATAAATAAGAAATAAATAACAAATAAATAAATAAGTAAATGAACAAATAAATAAACAAATAAATAAGTAAATAAACAAATAAATAAATAAATAAATAAACAAATAAATAAACAAATAAATAAATAGTAAATAAATAAATAAAGAAACAAACAAATAAATAAATAAGTAAATAAAATAAATAAATAAATAAATAAATCGTTCATTACTGTCATGAGGAACAGTTTGTTGCAATAGACATAAAAAGTACTAAATTACTATTTTCTGCCTTCCTCTTTGTCCCCTCATATGATCATCTATCGTCTATCATCTTATATCTTCTTCTACCCTGAACTCTTCTCCCGTTCACCATTTCTTCCAGTGCATCCTTCAGTACGCAGTTTCTTTTCAGACAGTGACCCAGCCAATTCCTTTTCCTCTTTCTAAGAAGAGAAACTGATAAGGCCAAGGAAGACTGGATGAAAGAGAAATGTGAAAAAGTAGAGGATCTAGAGAGAAAAGGAAGATGAGATTTAATGTACCGCATGTATACTAGTATACTAAAGTATATTATACTATATACATGATTATGATATAGGTTGTATGTGCAGAGACCCGAAGTTTAGTATAATATACCTGTATTTGTGCTCTAACTACAATCTGCAGAATTTTTTCAGCATTTTTCCTCATGTCAGTACCTTTTTTTTAAGTTTAGAATTATATTGAACTTCAAAAATAAAACAACAAATTTCTCAGCACTCAGGAGGCTATAAAAACAAGGCTGAAACGAAATGAAAACATTACGAAGGAGATTGGTATTTAATTTATCTTGCGTTTCATCTCCCATTACCAAATAAACTGGAGAAACAGTCTTCAAAAACTTCCTAAAAATGTTTTCTACCATCAACAGGGCAAGATTTCTCGGTCTTTGAAGCGATGGATGGAAAATTCTTGGTGAGACCGCTAAAGATCCTAGAAGGTTAATTATTATAAAAAAGAAGAAAGGAAGAAAAAGAAAAATGAAGACTTTTCGGATTCAGCACTAAAAATAGCTTCAAGAACATTCCTTAATTTTGAAATTCGGTTAAATGAAATGTTTTTGTAACAGTGAAATGTTTTTGAAGTGTTCGTGAAATCAGGATAATTGGTGTACATTGCAACAAAAGATTAAAGGAGCGATTCTTAACAAAGAGTTACCTTCAGCAAACAGCTGGATAAGAAATCACAAAGATCTAACCCTCTCGGAATGGATAGACGCCCTTAAAATGGTAGGCTATGTCGCTCCGGTCCGAGCTGTACCGGGTAGAAGTCGGGATGGTACCCGCTGTAGGCGCTGTCTCAGCGAGATTGAAACTCTTCCCCATATCCTTGGCTTCTGCCCCTATAGTGAGGCCCTTCGCAACATCCGTCACCATGCTGTCCGTTCTATGCTGGCCGAGGCACTGAAGGAAGTAGGGTTTACGGCCCATCAAGAGGTGCAGGGACTAGCCACACAAGGAAGTGTTCGGCGAATTGATATCATTGCCATTAAGAACAACTCGGCATACATTCTCGATCCCACCATCAGATTTGAGACACATGCAGATCAACCGCATGAGGTGGACAGTGAAAAGAAACGGATCTATGAACCAACAATCCCGTTCTATAAAGATAAATATAGCCTGTCCCACATTGATGTAATAGGTCTGATGGTGGGAGCACGAGGTACCATACCCTTCTTCTTTGCCAACAAATGTAAAAACCTGGGGCTAACACACAGCATTGTGAAGGAAATAGCCATTAGTGCCCTCAAAGGATCGGTTCAGATATTGAGAAATCATTTGTATGGGAGTGATAATGGAAATTTCAAGTTATCTTAACCGATGACTGTTGATTGGTTTAGATATCAATGCCAATAAATCCGTACTACTATTTTTCTCGCGGTATATGGCATTCAAATCATTCTAACCTATCTGATGATTTTTACCCCCTTTTCTTAACTGTAAATGAGCACAAACGCTACTTAGGTGTAAATTTTTCTGACATTTTGTATATTCGATTCCCTAACCGTTTCAAATGTATATTATTTTACCTTTTAGGTGTGTTTCCAAATTATGTGTAATACGCTTTCTCAAATCTCGCAACCTTTTCATAAGGGAAGTTAAATTTATTATTATATGAAATGTGTCGTAGTTCCAGTGCATTGAGTAAGTTGACAGCGAAATGAGTGTAGTGCTGAAAGGTACTTGTGCATGTATGAACATATCTAACTCGTGGGTTTTAGTTCGAACTTAGGGTTAAGATACAAATTAGATTTACTTTAAATGTTATTTTGTGCGAGATCGTGCGTATTTGCTTGGTTTCCGCACAGAACCAATACGCGGTAAGTGTGAAATACCACATTCAGTATTCCCAACGTAACACACATAACAATTTCCCTCTTCTTACCGCTTAAGCGCGACATTCATTTTACTGCTTTAGGCTTTTAACATATTATTTTTAGAGACGTTTAACATAGCAATAATTATAAATTGGAAACTTATCACTGCAATTTCACCTAAATTGCAATGTTAATTGTTGTTTTTAAATATTTGCAAAAATTAAGTAAAGTCTACTACTCCACGAAACTTATTGCATTCCTGATACAAGTAACATTAAGGAAGCCGTGAAAAAATCAATAAGATTCCAGATGCCGATGTTATTACTGCAATATGTTATATAAATAATATTGTTAAAATATTAAAATGAAAAATAAATCATTACACAACCTTACCGTTTGTTTTAAGTTCGCATTTATAGACTGGGAAAAAAAGACAGACGTATATCACGGCCTGCTGGAGTATAGTAAACACAGAAAACATTTTATAGCAACAATGTTGAAGAAAGATATTTTGGTTTTCGAAGTTGCCGTCATTAAACAGAAACCAACATGGAGATTTCATTGCAACTAATTAGAAATTCGTCTTTCAGGTATGTAATAAACGATCTTCGCACAAAATAATGTACGATACACGAGCGGTACTACGTTTCGCTTTTTCAATCTTTTCCTCGACCATGAAAACGTCAACATACCGCTCTTGTAACGTATATTACTATTAAGTGATCGTGCTTCATTTAATTTAGGATGCTGTTTGTTATTATTATTATTATTATTATTATTATTATTATTATTATTATTATTATTATTATTATTAGTAGTAGTAGTAGTAGTAGTAGTAGTAGTAGTAGTAGTAGTAGTAGTAGTAGTATTAACTGTATTTTGATTGTGTTTATTATTGTCATTATTGAGTGTAATTAGTTACCACTGCCACCAAGTATTTACCCATTTGCAGTGTGAATAAATACATACATACAAAATAGCTTCAAAAGCATCCCAGTATTTCCAAACATCTCAGTATAGCACAGAAAGGTGTTTCCATTGTCATTTTACCCAATTGGAAAGGTACGTGCGGTCTGCAACCCGCAGATCATTGTTCTTGTGAGACCTTGAGGACACAAGCGGTATCTGATAACCATCTGGATATGATGGAGTGTGTCATCGAACCGGGGCCACGGGGTCGCGGTGTCGCCATGTTGTCACGTCACTCTGTGATGTACGGCCACCTAGCAACCGATACTTGTATAGAGACATGATGAATTGGTAGTGCTAGTCAATCCGTGAGAGGGGGGTGGTTCCTGTATTTACTACAAAGTATCTGCAGGTTAACATTGTCTGCATGACTGCTGGTGTAGCCTAGGAACTCATGAAGTCGACTCCAAGCAAACGTAAAATTAACTGTAGTTTTTACTCCTATACAGCTTTCTGTTCCATCATCATCATCATCATCATCATCATCATCATCATCATCATCATCATCATCATCATCATCATCAGGAAAGGGATACTGTCGCACTATGGAACGATACGTCATAATTTTCTCTTCACTCCTACCTAGGGTTGCCAACCCTCCCGTATTCCCCTCGATCTCACGACAATGGAATTCCCTGTCTCAAAGTATTAGGGGCTGCAAGACAATAAACACTTTTAAAAACAGCTTAAAAGATAACCTTCTTAGCATTTCACTCCAATTATACTGACTTAAACTATCACTGTCTACATTGTTACTCCTTCCTTTAGACATAATCCTGATTGTGCTGTATTTTCAAAATTGTCTCATAATAATCTCTTTCTGTCATCTAACATTATTTGAAATATATTAACATTCTATGTATTGTGACAGCGACGTGAGATTCGAACTCACGACCAGCGTCCCACAAGAAAGCAGATCGCGCGGGCTTCACGGAGTACTGAGGGACGGCGCGCGGCGAGAGGGGAAAGGGCCTACCCGACGAGGGAGAGTGCGCGCGCGCAACTGCTGCGTACGGAAAAGGGGAGTCGGACCCTCCCGACTCTTCGAGAAGTGCGTCGAAGTGGAGATATCCAGATAATTCTCTGCACACCTGTAGAAATTTCTCGCAACTATGATTTCGCTATAAAAGAAGAAACGCCAGCGAACTCGAGCAGTTTTTCAGTTGATCAGTCGGCCAGTCAGTGAGAAAGCCAGAGCAAGCAAGCCAGTCTTGTGTACCGGAGTTCGACTCGAGTGTGCGTCCGCAACTGTATCAGCATCCGAAGGCCTGAGTTCGAGTACAGTGGACCGCAGTTGGAGGGACCTGAGTTCGAGTGCAGTGGACCGCAGTTTGAGTTCGAGTACAGTGAACTGTCTCTGAAGGTCTGTGGTTCGAGATACTGTGAACTCGAGTGACTGAGCTAGAAGAACTGTGAACTGATAGTTCTGATTTGTAAATAGTGCTTTGTAAATATTAGTTAAGATTAACAGTTCATTGTTGTTCGTACTAGTCCAAGTAAATTGTCATTGTCGTCGGTGGAGTGCTATAACGAATACTGTGTTGAGTGAAAATCCAATTGTTGACGAGAGCGTTTAAGGCGAATTGTAGAAAGGAATTATTGTTGGAAGAATAAAATCCTATTGTTGAGTGAAAAAAATCACAGTATTTTAGCTCAATTCTGCTACATTGTTTGTATTTCAGTGTTTAATTAATAGTTCATAGTATTTTGTTGTTTAATTCGCAAATAACTCTTAACTAAATCAAATTGTTGAATTCTTTGTAAGTTCATTCATATGTTTGTATACTTTTTGCTGGTTGAGTGGAAGAGAAGGCCTTACGGCCTTAACTCTGCCAGCTAAAATAAATCATTATTATTATTTTTATTATTATTATTATTATTATTATTATTATTATTATTATTATTATTATTTAGCCCTAATTTTTAATAATTTTCCGACTCCAGTATTTTTCTTCTCTTCGAACATTTTCTCCCTTATTTTTACATAATGTAAAAATATATTTGAAACATTTAATTTTCAGTGATGGAAGGTGATTTATACAGGGTGATTCACGAGGATTTACCGTCACTTACGGAGCTTATTTGCGAAGACATTCTGAGCAAAAAAGTCATATAAACATTTGTCCTAATCCCAATATTTTCAGAGTTACACTAATCTGAAGTTGTTAGTAAAAATATCTATTTTCTTTAGCTTTTAGGGTAAAAAATATTACAAATAGGGAATGAACTATTCAAAGTGTTCTGAAGCTAAAGTCGACCGAAGATCGAGAAAAAATTATCCTATGACAACATATGAGTTTAGAAGCTCAATTAAATTATAACAGAGAAAATATCAAGCACGAATTTCATTCCGTTAGATAATTCCTATGCGAGAAAGATGGCCATTTGATTGGAATTTTTATGATATGAACATGATGTTCATATTCATGGCAGTGACTTACCTCTTTCATCTTCGAAAAACACACGAATTTTATTACCTTTATTGCAAGAACAACGCGAATATTTGAAATTTAATTTATTTAAAAATAACTGAACATTTCAAGTTATAGCAACATAATGAACCGCCATTAATCAATAGCAAAATGCATGTTTTCTCTATCGTAATTGAATGAACTAGAGATGGTAGGACTAAAAAAATTAAATATAGAAGAAAACTAAACATTTGAGATACAATGTTAAAAATAAGATACAAAGAACACGCTACAGATTTTAAATATAACAGAAACAAGTCGAAATATGCCCATCACCTTATTGAAGAAGGCCATGAATTATGTAATATAAAAGATGCACTAAAAATTATTAAAGTCACTAACAGTCCCATAATAGACACGGCCGAGCAATATTACATCGCTAAGAGTTTTAATAAAGGGAACCAACTTTTAAACGAGCAAATAGTTAACCCCAAGAACCCATTATTCAATTTATTTAAATTAGTTTCAAAAAATCAGACTACATCATCTCAGCTTATGACATCACATCCCCCCATCCCCACATTACTTCCGGTTCCGCCAGATGTTCATTAAAATAAGAACCACTGTGAGCATCGAACGATTCTCATTCATAGCCTGGCACGCAACATGTCCAGCCATTGTACGTAAGT
Source organism: Periplaneta americana (assembly GCA_025594305.2). Taxonomy (NCBI): domain Eukaryota; kingdom Metazoa; phylum Arthropoda; class Insecta; order Blattodea; family Blattidae; genus Periplaneta; species Periplaneta americana. Next base: position 25,181,434 of record JAJSOF020000035.1, read on the forward strand.
CACTAGTTTAATTCAATGCATTTAACCATCAGCATATTCATATACGTAACAACAAATTTTATGTTCGCAGTATAAAGGCTTGACTGATAATCGGGCGGTGACAACCATGAATATGTAATAATCCATCCACAGCAGTCAAAGGAAAACAATAACCAGGTATCAATGTAACTTATATTACGCACCACATTCGATTATGGTAAAGTGCTCCAATATGTGAAAGTGAACAAATAACAAGGAACCTTGGTGCAATAACAACGAAACAACATAAAGAATTTTAATATTTTAATAGTGAATATCTTAGTGTAAGGTTACAACATTTCAAGTAAATGAATAACTGCATTTGACCACACAACACGTCAAGACATCCCCAGTGTTCCACAAATTGATGGATAATGCAGCAGATAAACAAATTTTAAATGTTAGTAATAAGTGTGTGTTTTTAATTCTTAATCATTAATTATCTACAAACAGATTGTTTTATATGTGACATGAGATCACCAGGGTACACATTATATGTTTCATTCACACAGTTCATGTGCACCTATTTGAACATGTAATCAGGCAAATTTTCATACATTTGAAAATGGCACATTAGTGCCGAAAACGTTTATGTTATAATCAATTATATAAAAACTAGATAAGTATAGACGGTATATTTCAATTTTAACATTGTATTACAACTTGCTTATCGGATAAATCATACAACATGAAATTACTAAACATTTGAGGTTATACACATAAGCATGAGTATGGGTTTTTAACATTAAATTTAAGGTTATAGGCCTAATAATTTTATTAACTCTTTTCCTGCCAATAATGAACAGGAATATACATGAGTACAGGCTTACTAACGAAGCAGAGATGATGATGATAAAAAAATGAACTTAGGATAAACAAATGAACGTAAAAGAAACAAATATCGGTTATTAATTCTAGAGAACATTGCTATATAAAGTGACATCAAACACTTTTTCCTCGCATTTTAAACTATGTCCTGATTGTACTTATGCAGTAAAAAATGTTACCATGGCAACTAAAACTTACCATTAAACAAAGCCTGCACGGTATAGTAAAAAAACAAGGTACAATAAAAATATAAGGAAAAGTTTCTGATGTCACTGAACATCAACAATAATCTCATTACAGGTTTTGATTTATCTAGAGAAAAAATCAAAACTCGAGTGGGATTTAATTGACTATTACACGATTAGAAGAAAGTATATAAAGATTAGGAGAAATAAAGTACTCTAATACAATAAAATAGATGTTAATTGAATTACTAAAATTCTATTTCACTAATGTTACCTTCACCAAAATGTTTGAACGGGTGCCATCTTCAGTCGACTATCTATGCGGAAAACAAATTACGATCGTAAAGCATGTGAAGAGTCCACTACAAGAATGATGGATGTCATTTGGAATACATTTTGCAGGAGAAGTAATTGAAAGTTTGAAATGCTTAGCGCTCAAAGCTTAACTGTGATTTTCAGATTATTACTGGACAATGACTATCAGTGTTAATGCCATATAACTCTCTATGTATATTCTATATGTCTTAAGCTATGCATTGACAGTCTTGGTTCACTTTCGACAAGAAAGTGACATCCATCATTCTTGCAGTGGACTCTTCACGTTTTATAGTACCGTAAAGAATTTGCAGCTTGAAATGTTGGGAAATAAAGAAACAAATGGTAGGGAGGGATAAAAAACAAAAGAAAATATATAAAGATTAAAAGAAATAAAGTACTCTAACACAATAAAATAGATATTAATTGAATTACTAAATTCTATTTCACTAATGTTACCTTCACCAAAACTTCTATTCCCTAGGTTGCGGGTTCGATCCCGGGCCAGGTCGATGATATTTAAGTGTGCTTAAATGCGACAGGCTCATGTCAGTAAATTTACTGGCATGTAAAAGAACTCCTGCAGGACAAAACTCCGGCACATCCGGCGACGCTGATATAACCTCTGCACTTGCGAGCGTCGTTAAATAAAACATAACATTAACAATCTTCACCAAAATGTTTGAACGGAGTCGCCATTTTCAGTCGACTATCTATGCGGAAAACAAATTACGATCGCAAAGCATGTCTTATAGTACCGTAAAGAATTTGCAGTTTGAAATGTTGGCAAACAAAGAAACAAATGCTAGGGTAGTGACAAAAACAAACAAATGCTACGGAAGCGATAAAATTAAACAAATGCTAAGGAAGCGATAAAATTGTGCGATAAGCAGCCATGATTGGTTGAAAGACGTCCTTTCGTACCGTTTTATTGGTCAAAAGTAGTATGACGTAGTAAAAGTGTAATAGTCAGTACAATCAGATTCTCATTGGTCAATCAAGTGTCAGTGATCTGGATGATTGGCTGTATGGCACTCTCTTGAAATTATCAATTAAACAGTCGAAATTTTTCATTTTTTCTTTCCTGCGTTCATTTACTAATAAATGAGATAGGGAGAAACGGAATTTCTTTTCTCATTAAATGAATTTTGAGAACGCTTTAATCCTTTTGGCAAGTGATTTTCGTATCTCACTGTATAATAAACTCTTATTTACTCACTTACTTGCTGGCTTTTAAGGAACCCGGAGGTTCATTGCCGCCCTCACATAAGCCCGCCATTGGTCCCTATCCTGAGCAACATTAATCCATTCTCTATCATCATATCCCATCTCCCTAAAATCCATTTTAATATTATCTTCCCATCTACGTCTCGGTCTCCCTAAAGGTCTTTTTCCCTCCGGCCTCCCAACTAACACTCTATATGCATTTCTGGATTCGCTCATACGTGCTGCATGCCCTGCCCATCTCAAACGTCTGGATTTAATGTTCCTAATTATGTCAGGTGAAGAATAGAATGCGTGCAGTTTTGTGTTGTGTAACTTTCTCCATTCTCCTGTAACTTCATCTCTCTTAGCCCCAAATATTTTCCTAAGCACCTTATTCCCAAACACCCTTAACCTATGTTCCTCTCTCAAAGTGAAAGTCCAAGTTTCACAACCATACAGAACAACCGGTAATATAACTGTTTTATAAATTCTAACTTTCAGATTTTTTGACAGCAGACTGGATGATAAAAGCTTCTCAACCGAATAATAACAGGCATTTCCCATATTTATTTTGTGTTTAATTTCCTCCCGAGTATCATTTATATTTGTTACTGTTGCTCCAAGACATTTGAACTTCTCCATCTCTTCAAAATACAAATTTCCAATTTTTATATTTCCATTTCGTACAATATTCTCATCACGAGACATAATCATATACTTTGTCTTTTCAGGATTTACTTCCAAACCTATCTCTTTACTTGCTTCCAGTAAAATTCCCGTGTTTTCCCTAATCGTTTGTATAATAAACTCTAAGAAATTTTATTGTCTTTGTTAATCTAGTTTTAAGAAACGAGAATGTGTATAATATCTATATATTTTACTGAAGCATCGCAGATTCTGCAGCAACCTTCGAAAGTTTCTATGGTTTCGGAGACGAGATCTATAAAAAGCAATACACCGATTAACAATCTCCGCTCACACACACACACACAGTCCGTCCTCAAGGCTGCAGGATCCTAACTTCAGGCACACCCAGAGGCAAGAAGCTGGCAGGCACGGAAGCGAGATGCCGGAGGGGTCGCGGGGTCAAGCACAGGTTGACCTCCCAGTAACACTCCGGTGAATGTAAACACCGAGCTGCAGTGAATGGCTACCGACTTTGTGGTCAATTACTGGAGCCTTCGACTATAATTATCGAACAACACGTAGGGCTGCGAGGTGTCTTGCTCGGTAATTATGATTTCGCATCTCTCATTGTCAATCTTTTATCGACTCTCATCTCAAGTTGCCCCGCACCTTGTACAAAACTCATCGTGACCCCGAAGGATGATGGGTAATCCGGCTCAAAAAAAAAAATATTAAGGTTGTGATGGTGCAGGCCGTAGCTTATGATTACAACATAAACACAAATTATATAATTTCTGCGAAAAGAGGCGCGCTTCTCTGTTCTTTTTTCCTGTAACTTGGCACGATCGAAGACTTCATCATTTTTGGACTGACAGTTGTTTACGTGTGAAAACCAAACCATTCTAGGCACTCCCCCCTCCATCCTCGCCGTGCTATTTATTACTCTTCTTCTTCTCCTCTACAGTTTCATGCTCTGCAATTGAAACTTTCTCCATATTCTTCTGCTGATAAGTGAGTGAAACAACGACATACGTCCATCAGTATGTAAAAGTAGAGAAGTTTTCATTGTATGTACCTATACATCCTGTACCTTTTCCAATACTTACTTACTTACTGGCTTTTAAGGAATCCGGAGGTTCATTGCCGCCCTCACATAAGCCCGCCATTGGTCCCTATCCTAAGCAAGATCAATCCAGTCTCTACCATCATATCCCACCTCCCTCAAATCCATTTTAATATTATCTTCCCACCTACGTCTCGGCCTCCCCAAAGGCCTTTTTCCCTCCGGCCTCCCAACTAACACTCTATATGCATTTCTGGATTCGCCCATACGTGCTACATGCCCTGCCCATCTCAAACGTCTGAATTTAATGTTCCTAATTATGTCAGGTGAAGAATACAATGCGTGCAGTTCTGTGTTGTGTAACTTTCTCCATTCTCCTGTAACTTCATCCCTCTTAACCCCAAATATTTTCCTTCGCCCAACCCCCAAGCTGGAGGACCACCCCTTATCAGTATGTAAAAGTAGAGAAGTTTTCATTGTATGTACCTATACATCCTGTACCTTTTCCAATACTTACTTACTTACTGGCTTTTAAGGAACCCGGAGGTTCATTGCCGCCCTCACATAAGCCCGCCATTGGTCCCTATCCTGAGCAAGATTAATCCACTCTCTATCATCATATCCCACCTCCCTCAAATCCATTTTAATATTATCCTCCCATCTACGTCTCGGTCTTCCCAAAGGTCTTTTTCCCTCCGGCCTCCCAACTAACACTCTATATGCATTTCTGGATTCGCCCATACGTGCTACATGCCCTGCCCATCTCAAACGTCTGGATTTTATGTTCCTAATTATGTCAGGTGAAGAATACAATGCGTGCAGTTCTGTGTTGTGTAACTTTCTCCATTCTCCTGTAACTTCATCCCTCTTAGCTCCAAATATTTTCCTTCGCCCAACCCCCAAGCTGGAGGACCACCCCTTATCGGTTGTCCACGACTGCTTGTTCAATATATTCGCAGCTACCCTCCATATCTGGAGGCCGTCTCCTCTATCCGCAACCTGGGGACACGCCATGCCGTGGTGATAGGGACCCACAATACATGGACCTTTTCCAATAGTCGGTTTAAAAATATCCTCCCGTCCTACTTTAGCATTGAAATCTCCCAATGAAATTTTCATGTGATATCTAGGTAACTGATCAAAAGTGTGTTCCAATTCCTCATAGAAGCTATCCTTTATATGGTCGTCTTTCTCTTCTGTAGGGGCGTGAGCATTTATAACTACGATATCGCACCATCTACCCTTAAGTACTAAATACGATAACCTATCACTGATAAATTCGACCTTTTTTACTGCTGATTTTATTCTCTTATGAATAAAGAATCCTGCTCCTAATTGGTGATTATAGTTTCCTTCCCCATAATACAACAAGTAATCTCCTGTTTGTGATATGCCGTTCCCATCTAACCTACTAACCTCCTGTACTCCCTCAAAGTTTATTCTATATCTAGCTAGTGACAAAGTATATGATTATGATTATGATATATGATTATGTCTCGTGACGGGAATATTGTACGAAGTGGAAATACAAAAATTGAAAATTTATCCTTTGAAGAGGTAGAAAAATTCAAATACCTGGGAGCAACAGTAACAAATATAAATGATTCTCTAGTTCTAGTTGGTTATTTAACGACGCTGTATCAACTACTAGGGTATTTAGCGTCGATGACATTGGTGATAGCGAGATGATATTTGGCGAGACGAGACTGAGTATTCGCCATAGATTACCTTGCATTCACATTACGGTTGGGGAAAACCTCGGAAAAAACCCAACCAGGTAATCAGCCCAAGAGGGGATCGAACCCGCGCCGAACGCAACTTCATACCAGCAGGCAAGAGCCTTAATCGACTGAGCCACGCCGATGGCTAATATAAATGATACTCGGGAGGAAATTAAACACAGAATAAATATGGGAAATGCCGGTTGAGAAGCTTTTATCATCCACTCTGCTGTCAAAAACTCTGAAAGTTAGAATTTATAAAACAGTTATATTACCGGTTGTTCTTTATGGTTGTGAAACTTGGACTATCACTTTGAGAGAGGAACATAGGTTAAGGATGTTTGAGAATAAGATGCTTAGAAAAATATTTGGGGCTAAGAGAGATGAAGTTACAGGAGAATGGAGGAAGTTGCACAACGCAGAACTGCACGCATTGTATTCCTCACCTGACATAATTAGGAACATAAAATCCAGATGTTTGAGTTGGGCAGGGCATGTAGCACGTATGGGCTAATCCAGAAATGCATATAGAGTGTTAGTTGGGAGGCCGGAGGGAAAAAGACCTTTGGGAAGACCGAGACGTAGATGGGAGGATAATATTAAAATGGATTTGAGGGAGGTGGGATATGATGATAGAGAGTGGATTAATCTTACTCAGGATAGGTACCAATGGCGGGCTTATGTGAGGGCGGCAATGAACCTCCGGGTTCCTTAAAAGCCAGTAAGTAAGTAAGTAAGTATACATCCTATACCTATTTTGACTATGCCGATATTTTACTGACTGGCCATTTTTGGAAAATACAACAGGAAGAGTTGTTAGAATAGGATAACGACAGGAAGAAGAACAGAATAGACAGAGAAAACAGAATACATTGAGAAAACGAAGGGAATAGAGTGAAAAGTGGAAGAGAAACAAAATATAAGAAAGGGGAACATGAGATAAGCGACGAAAACTAAAGAGAAAGATAAAGTGAAAATGAGGGTATGGAGGCAATGGAGAAGAAGGTGCATAATATTAAGAGAAAAAGATCAGAAAAGCTGCAGTTTCTGAAAGGTGATATCTAGAGCCTTAACTTGTGGACGTCACGTGTTAGAAATAGAGCAGGTTTCAGGTTCGGTCTCATGGCATCGTGCCGCTCCGATGAGCAAGATGTCTTGAGAAACAAATGAAGCACGCAGCATTCATGCATTTATCTTAAAACTCGAAAACTATGCAGCCGGCATTCTTTTAATAACCCTCACTTTCTCACCCAGTCGTTGATTTTGTAATTCTACGTGCCTTTTCTCTCCTCTTTTTTTTTTTTAATCCGGTCGCTAGGCAACCAAGTTGGCCCAAAGCCCTCCGATATGGAGCAGACAGCTTTATCTCCCGGCTCGCTCAAGATTTATACCTTACTCGATAGTCTTCTGTTTCTCTTAGCAACTCCTGATCTTACTTAAGGTGTTAAACATTTCACACAGGGTGATATATAGTGTAACCTTTGACATTACGTAACAGGGATTAGTAAATGCACAGCAAAGGCGTCGAGCAGGATTCGGCAAGATTCATCTCTCTTCCGTGTTTCGTGGTTTCGCATCATTATTGCTATGAAGCACGGAAAAGATCGTAGTGGTGACATTTTTCTTTTGTTCTTAGTTCGTTGCTGATAATGCTATACATCCATAAATTTGTTATGCAACAGTAGGTTACAACGTGAGTTAACATATAAAAAAGAACTTAAAATTGTTGTCTCTTTGTCTGTCCATCACATCCCGGAAACTGTGAATTGTGAAGGATCCAAAAAAAAGTGTCACGAATATTTCATAATTCCTCTTTCTACGTTTTACGTGTTTCGTAACAATTCAGTTCCTTTACCAAGTTGTGAATGATATTACTGTTTATATTCTTGAAATATTATTCGAAAGACATACAGAGATGAAGTCATTTCCTACGTAGGTACCTAATAAGAAGGTGAACTTCTATTTCTATAGTACACAGAAAAGAATTTTATCGTCCCAAAATAATAATTTATGTAGTGTATCAAGGGCGAAATGAAGATGTTTATAGCGAAGGCTATGGGTTTGCTGCCGAGGACCTCTGGCCCGAGGGTGCAAGTGGCCCGAGGTTTAAACATGAAATTTTTCCAAAACTTCATAGGATAGAGTAGCATAAATCGCACCGCTTCCTAAATGGCACCAATGCTAGTTTAAAACAAGTTACTGTAGTAGTGTTGCATCTAGTGGTATTGTTACAATCTACCATATGAACTTCCACCATGTCACTTGATTTCTGCCACTTCTTTGTGCTAGCAACGTGGTGATAGAGTATTTAATATAATCGCTCAGGTGGATGTAAATTTAGCTAACATTTTGTAACTAAATAACGGATTTGTATGCAAAGGAATCCATAATCTTAAGATGTTATTGGTTAAAAGAAATATTAAAGAACATTTAACTTAGTACGATTTTCGAACATGTGGTAATTATAGGCTAGAATGAAGGAAATAATAACTTATGACGTAGTTTCTTAATTCGCACCACTTTGTAGGTGCCTAACTCGCACCGGTGCGATATGAGCAACTGTAGCAATTCTAGCCGTACAAAAGAAGGTCCACAAATTTTAATTGAACGAGGAATGCATCAGGTGGGTGCAATATCAAGTGGTGAAAAGGGCGTTAATACAACAAGTGTGTGTTGTACAAGCGCACCAGATATTTTGTGCCACCTGTGAAAATTTTTGAACGTCAAACAGTGCATCCTACATTATCAGCTGATGTTCTTCCAGGCTCGTTAGTTGTTTGCTCTGATTCAGGTTACATCAACAGTGAACTATTTGTCGAATAGCTCAAACATTTTATTTGCCACTCAAACCCGCCATAGAAAAAAATGCTGCTTCTGTATGTCCACCTATAGGGGAGAGTCGGGTAGTATCGGACATCGGGTAGTATCGGACAGTGCGTTTCTTTCATCTACCACCATATGGTAGTACCTGAATGACATGGTTACGTTTCTGTATGCGACATCACAGAAACGTAACCATGTCAATCAGATACTATCATCGTGTGGTAGATGAAAGAAACTCACTGTCCGATATTACCCGATGTCCGATACTACCCGACTCTCCCCTACGAACCATTCCAAAAATTTAGAAGCTAGATTATCTCGGGAAAATGATGTGCTCCTATTTCAGCTTCCTAGTCATAATACTCAGAGCCCAGCCTTTGGATGTTTCTATCTTCAAACCATTTCAGACAGCTAAATCATGAATCAGTTCTTAGGTGGCTTCGAGATAATCGTGGAGAAAAGATGACGCAGTTTACAGTTTGAACTGCCTGGTGAAGCACATGGCAAATATATAACAATAAAAAACGCATTCAGAAAGTTTAAATGTTAGGTAATTTACGCTCTATTTTTTCAATTTCATTTTAAGATGCGTTACTCTCTTTCATTAATTTCAATAAACTTGTAATTTGCATTTATTACATTATTCATATTAAATACTGTTCAATATGTTCAATATTAAAAGGTTTCCTTCATCCTGTTCTCTGCAGTTAAAGAGGTGCGATTGAAGAAACCGCAGGTTCTATTTAGGAAACTAGTTGCCTAAATGGCACCACTGACAAGTATTTCGAAAATGTCATTCTACTTAAAAAATATTAAATCAAATTCAAGGATTCTTTTTTACATGAAAGGTAAATGTTCTGGGAATGTATTTCTGTAAAGGAATGCAGAAAATAAAAATTGTATTGTTCAATAAAAATTATAAATGCTAAAGTGATGCGATATGCGCAACCTTACCGTACATTATTTTGTGATGCACTAGTCCGTAAATTGAATAAATTAAAATTTATTGTTAAGAGTTTTTAGTTAGAATTTCGCTTCGTGTTTATATGTCTTGTTTAGCGTGTTTTGTTTTGGTATCTAGGGACTATGTATACTAGGAAAAAAAAAAAAGGAATAGGTACGTAGAATAAAACTTATTCCTTGTGAGAGAGTAGTCCTACCATACAAAACTAGCGTAAGTTAAGTGGAAGCGAGGCATTCGCTTTCAATCAAGAGTTGACATCCGAAAAGCGTTAGATTGATCAGTGAGAGAGATATCCAGAAATGCTGCTGCAGATGGAGTCCGCCGTCTTCTAAGAATTTGGCAACGTATTATTGACCTGACAGGAGACAATATTTGAAGTATGTAATGTCAAAAGTAACTTAAACAAATATAGTGTGAAACAATAACTATGTTGTCATTACTTTTCGAATGTTCTAAAAAATATGTTTTATTTAACGACGCTCGCAACAGCCGAGGTTATATCAGCGTCGCCGGTGTACCGGAATTTTGTCCCGCAGGAGTTCTTTTACATTCCAGTAAATCTACTAACCTGAGCCTGTCGCATTTAAGGACACTTAAATGCCATCGACTTGGACCGGGACCGAAACCGCAACCTCGAGCACAGAAGGCCAGCGCTATACCGACTACGCTATCCAGGTCGACTTGATCAATGTAAGCCTACATTCTTTTATGATAATGTGAATAGTAAAAATAGCGTAGTTTAGTGTAAACAGTGTAAAGGGGCAGCCAGGCTTTGACTAATTTCAAAAGCCGATTGTCAAAAAGATTGCTTTTCGTCTCTAGAATATGATCTTTCTTCAAATATTACTTCTGTACAATATGATTTCTATTTTTAGCATATCAATTTTCCTTCTAATCCGTTTGGGTATGGATAATATTAATTTATTATTATAAACCTATTATGACAGTAGGAAAAATTTCTTGCTGGTTACATTATGATTAAAAGATGAGAGTTTCCATATATGACAATCAACACTACATAATCTGAAAGGACAAATGAAATTCGTAGATGATTAAAATGGCTACTACAAATCAACAGCGGGTACAATGTGTTCTTTGATATGCTAAATTTGAATGTGTTAAAAGAGTTCAACGGGAATTTCGACGTGAGTATAGCGTGCGTAATGTACCTAAATACGATCCTATAAAGTTGTGGTATCGAACATTTGTAGAAACAGGTTCTGTGTTAAAAAACATGCAGGAGGTCGCAAGCGAAATCCAGTACGAGAAGCAGCTATCTCTTGGCTTGGCCCCCAAAATCCCCAGATCTAACCCCTCCTGACTTCTTCGTGTGAGGTTTTGTTAAAGACATTGTCTATTCACAGAAACCCAGGAACATTGGTGATCTGAGAGTAAAAATTACTCAAGCTTTTCAACAAATCACCCCTCTTATGTTACAACGGACATGGGCTGAATTGCATCACCGTTATGAGTTGTGCAGGGTGCGCAATGGGGGTCATGTTGAGCTCTGAGGAACCTCCCATCTTTCAGTGTTGTATGCACAAAGTTTCAACAAATAAAGTTCAGTAGTTAATTTTTACAGTGTTTTTATTTTATCCATACAGAAATGGATCGCCCTTTATTAATAATATTTTTGGTCCAAATTATATTAACACTAAACTGTAATTGTTTAACTCATTAGAATTACAGTAACAAAACATATTTAAATTTTGCTCTTACTATATAATAATAATAATAATAATAATAATAATAATAATAATAATAATAATAATAATAATAATAATAATAATAATAATAATAATTTCATTTTTTTTATTTTATTATTTATATTTGCTGTGTATTGTTACATTTTAGTTGAGTGGAAGGAAAGGCCTTATGACCTTAACTGCCAGTAAAATAAATCAACTGAATAAATAATTTAACTTGTAGAAAAGATCATCGTAGTATCAGTCTTTACCACTAGAATGCATTTAAAGAATATATGAGGTCTAGTTTTGAATCACGAATAGAACGTCAACTGCAGTACAAACAAGACGCAAGTGCTCTCTGATGGTACCTGTGCCACGCGCCAAATACGACGTCAGGATAATATAATCTGTGAAAAACTACCTTATCTCCGTACGCCCTGGACCAGAATATGGTCCCTACTAATAGCAGTACTAATGCAACCATTAATGTTTTAATAAAAATTGTAAAATAAAAACCCATAAAAAACACAGCGATGTTTTTTGTTTGTTTGTTTCTTACCTAAAATAATAGCAAGTAAGTTTTAAGTAACATCTGAATGACTTTATACCTTTATGTAGTAAGCTTAACTAACAAAACCTGCTGTTCAAGAAAGCTGTGTCAAATGAAATATTCAGTATCCACTTCTCCAAAATCATAATATTAATACAGGCCTAATAGCAAATTAAGAACCAACTCATAATTATATCAGAGGCAAACAAACACTCAAATTAAAAAACCTACACCTTTTCTAGAATGTTCGTCTTCTTCTCCTTCTTCCTGAAGTCTGAAGCACTTACGCCTATTTTGTTTCAGTCGGCAATCCTCCTATTCGCAAACGACAGACAACCCGGAGGCAAGCATAAACTTGCATAAGTTATCTGGTTTAATCCCCTTTAAAGCTCCCTCTGTTATTATGAAGCTAGAAGCTAGCGTCCAGTTTTGCGCACATAAAAGAATATTTCTACACGATCACCAAATGGTTTATCATAGGATACATATACTATTGCAGAATTTTTTTTTTGGAATTTGTTCTATGTAAAGCCGTGCATTTGTTATAAAAATTTTAATAAATTATTCACAGTAAATTACTGTAAGAAATGAGTCTTTATTTTAAATAATTATCATAAAAGTGAGGTAGGCTATTACACAGCTTTCTAATTTCACCGATGATCTCATAAAATTTTCAGGAGAAAGTGTCCCCAACACGTAATTCATCTTAATTATACATGTGGAACAATTATCTCCACACAATACCACCGACCTGCAACGACAGAATCCTGTTACATACGCATGATGTGTTTGAATGTCTGAGTGTAATAATAATAAAAACGGCCTTAAGGAAGTCGCTTTAAGTTCATTTTATGTGCATTATTCATCACGGCTGAATCATAGTCAGTCTTTTATTCTCGCGGTAACACAATCTATGTTAAACTAGTGGCTTGTACAGCAAATGCTGCAAACTAAGTTCATTAGACGTTCAAATAAACATTTTTCAGATTTATTTTCAATGAAGAATACCAAACATTTTGAAAGTTATTTTCTACCATAATAATGAAACATACTTCCTCTTAATGTTTTTTTATGCCAAACACTTTTTCTTGAACCTATCCACCTTCAGTTTTTTAGTCTGAACGCGAAAACGCAAGTAACAATGTCAGGACGATCAGTGGGTTTTTCATGTGGGAGTAAAGCAATAGCTATTTCAGGTCATTGCGGATTGTAGGTGAAAGTTAAAAAAAATGTCAGGTTTGCTATGCTTTCGAACAATAGACATAGCATCTTGGTATAACTGCTGCATGTTTCGTAAACTACCTTGAAATGTAGAGGGTAAAATCATTTTATCCTGCTAAGAAATCTTGCTGAAATGATCGGGAGACTACAAAATCTTGTAGGCCTCTTATTTTATCAGTAAGTAATACCTTTTGGTCTTTCCTTAGGAACTGTAATTTTTGCGCTTTCTCGAGGCAATACTGAGGAGAATGACGCATATAAATATCTACACTACACCGCCATTAAATATATGAAAAAGATCCAACCCCACTCGATTAATAACTATAAAAATATTTGATTTTTAATAATGTAAGTTTTATAGTTTTTAATAACATATACTATGTAGCCGCCACTCAGTAAATTATAGAAATCAAGATATAATTTAAGATATTCTCTACGTCTACTTATATAACCCCAAAACGCTTCACTTTCATATAATCAATATAACATTAATATGTATAATTAATGAAAAATAGTCATATCATGGCATTAACTATTATAATACTTTATTTCTAATGGTAATAATGTGATCAAACCACCTCAGATTTTGTATTTTTAATATCCAATACACAGCTGTGCTTAGAAAATTACACACCACAGAATCAGACCTATAAATTATTTTTAGTAAGTTTTGAAGTTTTTAATAACCAATTTAATTTGAGCTCTAAATATGTCAGCATTCTTGCAGATCATGGCCTTCGTGTAATATTGCTTACTGTAGTGTTTGTTTGTTTTATTCTGAAATGCAATTAGTTAGTGACGACAGATGGATTTTAGAAAATAGGAAAATTATGTTGAAAAATTGACATTACACTAAAAACTACTATTTTTCCGAAAAACTTTGGGACCCAAGCTTCAAAATGACGGGTCACTTATTAAAATCCATTCAGCCGTTTTCTCATAATTTCCATTACCAGTTCAAATTATATATATATATATATATATATATATATATATATATGTTGGGTGGTTGCTAGGATACGAAAAAGAGTACAAATAGACCCCACTAAAACTGACTTAACAAAATCGCTGATGAGTTAATGTTATAACGCATTTCTCCCTTAACTGACAGATACAATACTTTTGAATAAGCCTATACATGAGAGGTAAGGGATTTACTTTTTGGCGCTCGTGGGACATCTTTTAGTGTACCTTCAGACGAGGCTGCGAACGTGCATTTGTAGCGCTGCTAACGGACGACTGTTGGACCACCAATTCCCTGAACCGTCACGACAGTGTACAGACGTAATTAGAAAATATGTCACGACAGAATAATATAGAATGACAACAACAACAACAACAACAACAATAATAACAATAATAATAATAATAATAATAATAATAATAATAACAATAATAATAATAATAATAATAATAATAATAATATAACCATAGACTACTAAATTTCAGGACTAGTGCGAATTACGTATATATTATTTATGTAGTAAAATCCGCTTTATTTCACGATAAAATAAAATAACGCATCTAAAATAATTAGCGTTGTGGTATTTAATCGATTAATCTAATCGATTAATTTCTGTTGTAAGATTAATCGACCAAAATATTTAATCGAATAATCGTGTCGATTAAAATTAATCGGTTGCAGTTGATATTAATTGTTATTTTGTTAATACAAACTCATACTAAAAATTCCGACAATATTTCTCTCTCGGAAATTGCTTACTTAAACGCACAAGAGTAATGTTATTTTCTAACTGTAAACCAGGTAAAGTAGGGAAAATCTTTGCACAAACACTTCAGAAAGAGATGGAAATATGAGGACAGTGACCTAGTCTACCTCTATTGAAAGTTGAAATACAATGCGAAACCCTTATTAAGTTTTATGGTTTTCCAAGAAACTTCCACCTTGTTGTCAGCTCATCTTCCTTGCATATGAAATACATACTTTTCTGGGATTCAAAAGCCATGTCTACACTGTGTGCAAGTGAGAGCGTAACTATCTTCTCTTTTTAAAATCTGGTAATTCGATTACAAT
Organism: Periplaneta americana; assembly: GCA_025594305.2. Taxonomy (NCBI): domain Eukaryota; kingdom Metazoa; phylum Arthropoda; class Insecta; order Blattodea; family Blattidae; genus Periplaneta; species Periplaneta americana. The sequence goes on from JAJSOF020000035.1 coordinate 25,196,678, forward strand.
AGGGGCCAGTCTTCTGTTTCGACAGCTGTACTTTTGCAGTTACAGTTTCTGTACTGAGTTTGTATATGAAGGTAGTGTGTTTAGTTTCATAAAGAAAAAAAATCAGTTTTCTGTGGTTTATGAAAAGTGTGAACTCCATTATGTCATATGAGAATTTGAGAAGTAAACTTGGATTTAAATTGAACGATCGTGGAGAAGTGCTTTACAGAAAAAAAGTTTTTGTTTTTCGTGTTTAGTAATGCAGGAAACATTGTTACTAAACGTAGAGCGGCACTTAATTCTGAGCATGTGAATGCACTCAGATGTTTAAAATCATGGATGAAGCAGTATTAACTAAGTGAGTCTTCATACTTTTTGTTATTTATGTTTGTCTCAAAAATTCCCGGAGAAATTGACACAGTAAATTATAAGCCTCAAAATAAATATGTTAGTAATTAATTAAAATAGTTGTTTTGTAATACAATGATACAATACATACAGATATACAACATTTAATACTTATGCTTATCACCGAACATAGGCCTAAGTTAAATTTAACAGTAATTGTGTATTACAGTAAATTAAAACATTTTTAACTCGACCAAAACTCGATAAATCTATCGAATAATCGATTAAATTCAAATAGTTCAAATAGTTAATCGATATTTTATTTTTTTATTTTATTTTTTTAATTGTATTATTCTTTTATTTTATTATTTTTTTAAGTGTTACTAGCATTATATGGTACTAATTTTTATTGTATTTATCTGATGCATGTAACCTATAAGATAAAACATTGTAATAAATTAAATAGATCATTTTCTTAATTAATAACAGTGTATATCTCCAATAAATTATTTCTTAGCATCGCCACAGATACACTTGATTGTACTTGTCACTATCTCTTGTCACTAGAGAGTTCTTGAAATTTATATTTTCCCCGCCATTCATAAAATATATTGATATGATACCTCTTGCACAAAAGGGGAGATTTATAACTGAAACTTGATTAATATATTTCAGTATTATTTGTATTTATCCTGGTAATAATGAACAGTTTGACTCTTAGACATTTTGGTTTTGCAGCATTAACTTCCCATGATTGTACGAGAAGATTCGAAGAGAACGGCAGTTACGTAGACTTTCAGCTCCCCCCTACTACCATTAATGCATAACACAATGTCAATACGGCGGTTGCTGTCGTCTGCGATACAACGAACTTTTCTGTTGATTTTCGAGTTTGGCATTTTTTCCAGTTATTATATGCTTATTTAAGTTGTGTTAACTCTCGCTAGTGGTTTTATATTTTATTTTATCCGTCTTAGTATTTATTTTGTTATTGTAAATATTTTTGTTTTATCACTAATATTATTATTATTATTATTATTATTATTATTATTATTATTATTATTATTATTATTGTTACTATTATTTCTTCATCAGCATTATTATTTGATCTCTGTTAAATTTATGTAGACTACTGGACTGTACCCGAGCACGAGCATATGCTCATTTCGGGTATCTATTCATATGTATTCATTTCAAATGTAAATTGTAAATAAATTTGAATTTGAATTTGAATTTGATTAAATACTTTGATCGATCAATAGCACTACATTAATCTAATCACAAAATAACCTGAAGGGCCGAATTTTTTACAACAACGTAATCTATATTAACGGAATTTGGTTGCTAGGAAACGAAACTGTGCTAATAGGGTTATTAAACGCTCGACGTAAGAAGATCGCTTTTACATTCCACTTACGTGTACATCCCTGTCTGCGATAGTTCCATGCTGGAGACCCCCCATCTAACCCCCGGGGCACGATCCCACATTCCTCTGTGCCGGCATCAGCTCATAATGGTGTCTTGTATCGTTTACAAAATGTATAATTTCCGAGCGTGAGTAAGGGGGGCGTGTTGACCTCATATAAAAATAAAAGTGAGCATCGACGCGCGTCGTTTGACATTCAGCCGAGCTCACGTGGCCTGAATGACATTTGCTGTGGGATAGGTCTCCAGCTAATTTATGGAGAAGTATGCGCCTGCCACGCGCGACGATTCCACCCGGCGAGCCTAGTTCAGCGCGCTCGCAATGAAGTTCGGTTACTTAACCGGCTGCATATCCTAGGAATCACATACAGGGTGATTCAGACCACCGGTAACAGTAATTTATTTCGGAAACTAGTGCATTACAATTTTCGAGACAAAAATATTTATAACTAAAACAAATGTGAACTTTCACTTGACCTTGATTTCATCAATCAGCCTTAACAGGAAGTAGGGTCAGTGGCGTATTACTTTAAAATTTCAAATGGGAGTCGGGGTCAAATAACATACCATTTGATAGAGCGCTTCAAAACAAACAACCTTCATAGGAAATGTTTTTATCAATTCCTACTCTTTCAATGAGAAAACGTACGAAAAGACAATGACATCAATATTAAGAAATGTTACAATACGAAAATGTAAACAAGACAATTAATGTTGACAGATATCACTGAAAGACTGGACAATTCCATTAATTTTTACAAATGTTCAACTGTCTGCCGTTCTCAGCAGCACACACCCGTACTCTTCTTCTAACACTGTCAGTGACTCCTAACACTTCGGCGTGGTCAAGTGACTGGCAGGTCTCTCGGATTCGCTGTTTCATGTCATCTCTTTTGTGGAACGATCTTGATAGACGATGTTTCTTAACCGTCCCCAAAGAGAGAAATCCAAAGATTGAAGTCAGGAGATCGTGCTGGTCATGCCACGTAGTACGTAGGAGGTACTTGTAATCACTCTTAACTTCTAGGTAATTATTTTACTAGTCACAAAAGTAATTGCAAAACTAGAAAAATTTACATACGTAGATACAGAGAAAACAAAACATTTCCTTCTTATTGTACATTGTTGGGCAAGGCCACCTGACATTATTACCTGGCTAAGTGCAGTGTACACGTAGACCTGGCCGTAGATAATGTATTGCCGTGACTAAAGGAAACACTGGTGAGCGAACAAAGGGGAAGGGGTAGTTTACTTTTATTCACCCCTCGACGGTGCTGCCGGCCACCAGGTCTACACTCAGCCAGGTAGTTGTGCATGTACTATGTCAACATTAAATGTACTTATCTAGTTTATATTTTCTTCTCGTAATATTTCTCAGTATTAATGACATTATCTTTACGTACGTTTTCTCATTGAAAGAATAGGAATTGATAAAAACGTTTCCTATGAAAGTTGTTTGTTTTGAAGAGCTCTATCAAATGGTACCATATTTGATCACGACTCCCATTTGAAATTTTAAAGTAATACGCCACTGACCCTACTTCCTGTTAAGACTGATTGATGAAATGAAGCTCAAGTGAAAGTTCACATGTGCTTTAGTTATAAATATTTTTGTCTCGAAAATTTTAATGCACTGGTTTCCGAAATAAATTACTGTTACGGGTGGTCTGAATCACCCTGTATGCAGAGTGGAAGGGAGCCTATTAAATTAATTCACAGAGGTAGTAGATGAAGTCAGTGCGAACAAGTTCTCTCAAATAAGTTTTTTGATAACTCCAATAGTTTTGAAAATACGAAACATAACGTGTTGTAACGCTGCAAAGAGTAACAGAATGGGAATATTGAGAAACCCCACATGTCCACTTTTTTCCGAAATTCAGTTAGCAGCCATTCTGTATTCTACACACTAAGGCCCAGTTTCACCAAACTTCGTTAAAATAACGCTAACAGCATGTTAACTAACGTGTTGTTAAAAATTAAACATCCTGTTAGTGTAATAGTGTTTCACCAACCACTTGAGGTACTTTGGTTAGATAACATGATGTTAAAAGTAATGTAACTGGAATCAAAGAAGCAGTGATTGTATGAAAGTTTACTGAATGTGCCCTTAGTTGGTGTAGTCATTTGTTTTAGCGGAGAACTGTATTTTTTACATTATGGAAGTATTGGAGACTAACATAATTACAACGGAAATCGAGAAAAAGAAAGTGTAAGGAGCAGTAATTTTATCTCATATGAGAAATATAATTATTTTAGTAGACCTATATGAATGTAATTGAACTCAAACGTAGTGATAGAACTTTCAACAGAAAAAAGGAACAAGTATGGGTCTCTTTAACCCAATATTTTCAATCGCCATTTGGATATGAAAAAGCAAACTATGAAACAAATCAATGTTATGAAGAAGAAATGCTAAGACGGGTCATGCACAAGATACAGTGGAACATTTGAAAACTGACGGTGGTACTTTCACTCTCAAAGTTGGTATTTGTACGAAGATTCTCTCAATTATCCAGAATCAAATAGAACCAATAGAAAATGAAAATAATTGTGATGCTGAATACTACAATGGTAAGCGTTAACATTATTTTCATATCTTATATATCCAACATATCTTCACACGTCATTGGTCATAATTACATGTGAACTGTTAAATCAGTGAAATAAAGAAACATCGTTTTGAAAATCTGCAATTATATCTGAGTATTAATACGAAATAATAATCACAGAAATGCTTATGTTAATAAGCACATATCTTCTATTTACTGTGGATGAAGTGCTAATATTAATATGAATCATTTTAGTATTTATGAACATATCTATTCCAAATAACTAAAGATGCTGAAGTAGTGATTGCAGCTGATTGTTTTCACTGCAAATATATCTCGATAAAACAATGCGGCGTGTAACATATGTTCTCAGGCAGCCATGATTCACGCTGTAACAGGACGTTAAGGATTTAACTGCGGGAGTATGCTATGTTAATTTAACAGTGGGTTTAACATGATGTTAGCAGTAACAACAGTTTATGAAACATCTCTTCCGTTAAGTTTACTGTTAAGCTGCCTTAACGACATGTTAAATATTTAACAAGGGTTGGTGAAACTGGGCCAAAGACTCATCATTTTGAAGAGAGATACCACATCTTCCATCAACCCTATGCTAGAATTCAGTTCAACTTATTTCCACTATGAAGAGAAGCCACACACGTTCAGGACTTGTGGAGTTTCTCAATATTTTAGATTCTTAGATTGGCAGCACATGCAAATAATTTTGGCATAACAAAAAGGAAACTGAAAAGAACAGCTAGGGTTTATATTCTGAAAGAGTATGTAGTTCATTATCCAATCTAGTTCAAAAATAATTTTGAAGTTACAGTTCCAGAAAGAATTGAAATATTGGATTTTAAAGAATAGTGGCCTCACCATTATAGGAAGAATATATTGTCTCTGAAAAGTCAAGTGAGATGAACCCAACATTCTCAGAAACAACCTCTTTCAATATCCGAATTTCATCAGTTTTATTATTCCAGCGGAAATCTCGGAGTTGTAAAAGCAAAAGTACACATAGATGGAAGAGTGGAACATAATTTTTTATTATCAGGACGTTAATTGATTCCTCAGAGTCATAAAACCATAGTCTATAACGGAAGTTTGTCAATAAATAAGAAAAAGATGGATGATCTGAAAAAATTCCATAGATTCCTTCCAGAAAACGAAGTGATGCAGGAATTTTATTTTGAAGTTTACAGTTTGACTACAATTGAATATTTATGATATTGATCAGTGAAGAATTTGCAATAACTACCCATTTGTTCTGAATAAAAATGTAATTTTATTGTTCTATTCTGACGTTTAATGTTTGTGTACACATAAAAATGAATGAATGAATATTGCATTAGGGTAAACTAGGTAGTTATTGACCAGTATACGGTGATTGACCGGTTCCTTTTTTCAAGTATATTGTGAATAAACCGCGATCGTGATTTCACTTTTTGCTGCATATACCTCTAGTAACAACCCCTATTTGTGGTTAGTTGTCGCTGTTCATCCCACTGTGTTAGTGTCTGTTGTCTGAGAGGACTGAAATCGATTGGAAATGCAACTGAACCTAAACAAGTGTAAGTAACTAGAGAAATTGCTAAGAATAATGCACACAATAATTTATTTATTCTGCAAAGGATACATAAATTCTGGTGCTCGTTTTTACACTCACAGTGTGAGAAAAGGTATAAGGTTTCCGTCCACAGAATATTATTTTGTAAACGTTTTTATATGACATAAAAATGCCCCGTGGTCAATCACTATAAAGTGTATGTCCGCAAACTACAGTGATTGGTCGTTCATAAATTATTTGTTAGAATAACGACCAATTTGCTCCAATTCTTCATATGTTATCGGTTAAATGATGGGGATATTTACAGGACTGATACTGTATTATAATGCCTAAGCCAGGTAAAGTGCATTATACAGGGGAAGCTTTACGAAACGCTACAGAACCTGTCCGCAGTGGAATTGGTTTAAATGAAGCTGCCAAGAAGTTTGGTTTCCTGAAAGCGACCTTAGCGTCCAGAAACAAATATCCCGTTGAAGGAAAAGTGTCCTTTGGTCCTCGCCCAGTGCTGGGGAAGCCATTTGTAATAACATCAGAGAAATGACACACACTTGCTTCTGATACGGCACAAAAGAGAAAAATGGAAGAAGAGGCAAGAGAAGAAAGGATGCGAATAAGAGATGAGAGAAAAGGCAGCGAGAAGAGTTCTTTTTTATTTTTTTTAACTTGGTTATTTAACGACACTGTATCAACTACGAGGTTATTTAGCGTCGATGGGATTGATGATAGCGAGATGGTATTTGGCGAGATGAGGCCGAGGATTCGTCATAGATTACCTGAAATTTGCCTTACGGTTGGGCAAAACCTCGGAAAAACCCAACCAGGTAATCAGCCCAAGCGGGAATTGAACCCGCGCCCGAACGAAACTTCGGATCGGCAGGCAAACACCTTTGCCGACAGAGCTACGCAGGTGGCGAATAGTTCTTAATGAGAAAGATCAGAAGAAGAGAAACGAAACAGACAAGAAAAAAGTGAAAATTGTGAAAATGTGTTGTTCAATCACTAATAAATGAGTATTCAATAACTGTGCAGTAGACGGTCAATCACTAATAAGCGTGTGGTCAATAACTGTGCAGTAGACGGTCAATCACTAATAAGCGTGTGGTCAATAACTGTGCAGTAGACGGTGAATCACTAATAAGCGTGTGGTCAATAACTGTGCAGTAGACGGTGAATCACTAATAAGCGTGTGGTCAATAACTGTGCAGTAGACGGTCAATCACTAATAAGCGTGTGGTCAATAACTGTGCAGTAGACGGTCAATCACTAATAAGCGTGTGGTCAATAACTGTGCAGTAGACGGTCAATCACTAATAAGCGTGTGGTCAATAACTGTGCAGTAGACGGTCAATAACTGTAAAAGTGGACTTGTTGTGTTTATTTAATTTATCTTTGCATTAAAATTTTATTTTTTCTTTTGTTTATTGATTTTGATTTGTTTCTGAATCTTCACTTGACCCAATGCCTTTAAAATTCTCTCAATAAGTTACCACTGTTTTCCGCTATTTCATTGTTTTATTATTCATTAGCTTAAGAGGTCAATCACTATACAGTTTACCCTATATAGATGATCTGTGAAGGATTTGCAAACCTAAGTAACAATTTTTTCCGAATAAATATTTAATTTTATTGCTCTGTTCTGAAGTTTACATTACGACTACATATGAAAATGATATTTTGATGATCTGTGAAAGTCTTGCATTAAGTAACCATTTGTTCTGAACAAAGATGTGATATTTTATTATATTTTTATTATTATATATGTTCAAAATATTGAGAAAGAACACAAGTCCAACGGTTTTTATATATTTTTCCTTGGAAAATAGATATCATATAGGGATGAAATCTACTGAAATCTTATACGTTCTGTACTTAACCAACATATATATTTTTTACGGGTTTAAAGTGTTAATAATATTTTTAATTTTGTCTAAATTTACATTATGCTTTTAACAAATAATTTCTACGCTCCAAATATGGTTCGTATCTAGTTACGTATACAAATTTCTTACGAGGGCAGTGACAACACACGCACAAGAATAACAATTTTGAAAGTCCTCGTTGCCATGGAGACGAACCTAAAATTGCATATTATTTATGTATATAAATTATGAAGGTGATCACGGAATAACAAAAGACGACGATAATTATAGTAGAGTTGAAAGTCTGATAATTGTTTGGGAAAGCAGGTTACGACAAAATCGTGGGTGAACAATTAGCAAGCAAAAGAGAAATTCTGGAAAGATCAAGGTGGCGTATACTACGTCCTCCGATAATTATAATAATGGAGATGACAGTGATAAATGTTGTGGTGACATTAGTGACAAAAGAGCATAGAATTTTGATTGCTATCACATCCGATAGGACACAATGGGGTGATGTTGTTTCGTGAAATATGGCTTGAATTTTGAGTGATTGGTATGCAAAGTTGGTCGTCGAAAAATTATTTCTTCAATATTTCACCTACAGGTATAAAAGAACAGATTTATTACTTCTCTATAAAACATAGCCTATTTCCAGTATACTTCAATCTACCGTTTCCGAGAATCAATTTCTGACAAGCGGCGTTAGCATTATAGAAAACGACATTTATAAGAATTTATAAACAGTACTCGGTTGTCAGAAAAAAAAAAACTGAATTCTTATGTGAGTTCAGTGAAACTTGATTTAATATTTTTTCTGTAACATAAGTTTCTTAGAAGCATAGTGTTGAAGTGTTACGTAAACTCTATTTAAAAGGCATTTAATTTACAACATACGCACGAGTATAAAGAATTCTCTCTGACTCAAATATAATGTAATTGAATTGTTTCGGCAACTCTATAAAATATATGCCCATTTCACGGCGTTTCTGAGAAATAAAAATATTGAAGTGTAGCTCACGTTTTAATAATAATAATAACAGTTTTATTTTCCCTGGCAGATTTAAGGCCATCAGGCCTTGTCTTCCACTCATCTGGGATCAGAGCACATACAGGAAAATACATACCGGTATATAATAATAATAATAATAATAATAATAATAATAATAATAATAATAATAATAATAATAATAATAATAATGTTTTATTTTCGCTGGCAGAGTTAAGGCCATAAGGCCTTCTCTTCCACTCAACCAGCCTTAATCAATAAAATACATAAATTTAAATTACAAATATTTTCACTACACTTAAAAAGGTTCTCCAGCAATAATCTTCACGACACATTTATTTAAATTTAGATAAATCTATAAGGTAAAGTAGTAACTTAATTTATGAGCTAATTTAATTCAATGAATTATAATTAATTTAATATTTGAGATAGCTAGTAAAATGATGAAAATTAATTTAATATAAGCTTACTAGGACTATGTTACAGGGAGAATATATATATATTTCTATTTCTATAATGAGAATATTAATGTAATTGTCATTAGAGGTTTTGTAAATCTATTTAGAGAAATTAAAGATAATAATAATAAGAATGGACAGATGTTAGTTTCATTATAAGTAACAAATATTAATCAGCAATTCATCTGTTAAGTAAGAATTTATGTAATTTTGACCTAAATGAAGCTATTGTCCAACAACCCCTTATATCACTCGGAAGCGAGTTCCAATTTCTAGCAACTGAAACTGTATAGGATGAAGAATATAAAGATGTCTTGTGGTAGGGTATAATGAGTAAATTGTTATAATGAGATCTTGTACTTAGCTGATGATATGCGGATAAATTTTGAAAACGAGAAGCCAAATATATTGGGGTAGCGGTGCGCAGAATTTGAAACAAGAGAACAAGGGAATGCAGAGCTCGTCGATCACTTAGCCTTAGCCAAGACAGAGTTTGGAAAGACGGGGAAACATGATCATACTTACGAATATTACAAATATAACGGACGCACGCATTATGCACACGTTGTAGCCTGTTGCTCAAATTTGCATTTAGGTTACTTAATATAATATCGCAGTAGTCAAAGTGTGGCATCACGAGTGTTTGTACAAGGATTAATTTTAATTTATCAGGAAGAAAGTTCTTCAGTCGCTTTAATGAGTGAATAATGGAAAATATTTTTTGGAAGTGTGATTCACTTGTTCATTCCATTCCAGGTGACAATCCATATAAATACCAAGGTTCTTCACGGTCGTACTGTATGGAATAGTAGTATTATTTACAATTATCGGTGGCAAATTTTGTTTGTCACACTTCGATCTTTGATGTTCTATTAACATTGCCTGCGATTTACTTGCATTTAAATTAAGTCCGTGGGTTTTCGACCATATGGATATAGAATTCAAGTCATCATTAACTTTAGTTATGGCGTCATTTATGTAGTTAGGTCGAGTATGCAGATAGATTTGTATGTCGTCAGCATAAATATGGTGTCGGCAGGATGTTAGATTAGAAGAAATATCATTAATATAAATAGAAAATAGTAAAGGTCCTAGGACAGAGCCTTGTGGTACGCCAGTCTTCGTGGTACGCCAAGTGGAATAACGATTATTAATAGACACGCACTGTTGGCGTTCACGAAGATAGGAGTCCATCCACGCTAACGCATTATCAGAAAAATGCAGTACTCTTAATTTTGCAATTAGTAAGTCAACATCTACAGTGTCGAAGGCTTTGGAGTAGTCTAAAAGTGTTAGTATTGTGATCTGTCCTTTGTCTAAAGCTTCACGTATATTCTCAGTTACTTTAAGCAGTGCAGTCGATGTGCTGTGTCCCGTTCTGAAGCCTGATTGGTAAGGGTCAAGAATATTGTGAGTATTGAGGTAATCTGTCAGTTGTTTGTGCACAATTCTTTCCAAAGCTTTTGAGAGAACAGGAAGAATACTAATTGGTCTATAGTCATTAGGTGTTACAGGTAACTTAATTTTAGGAAGGGGACGAACAATAGCCTTTTTCCATATGTCTGGGTAATGTGAAGTCATTATAGATGCATTGAATACATGGGTTAGTGTCGGAAGAATTATGTCCATAATTTTGTTCAGAAGTTCTATATTTATATTGTCTACTCCTTGTGATTTTGACTTGATGCGCTTTAGTGCTGATTTTACGTCAGAAGGTGTTATGTAGGAAAAGAAGAACTTGTCTCGTGCTGGGGCGGGTGTAGAGATTAATTCATTAATAGTCTGTTGTTTCGTTGCGGCGTCAGGTGCGTGGGTAGTGGTGGATGTGAAGTAACTGTTTAAATCATCTAGACAAATAGTATTGTCAATTTGTGATTTAGATTGTCCCAGTCCCATTGACCTAACATTTCTCCACATATCGGATGCTCTAATATCAGGTTCAATGAGGCTGTAAGCATGTCTAAGCTTAGCATTTCTAATCGTCTGTGTGGTCATATTTCTTAGTCGCTTGTACCGCAAGAAATCTATGTCACTTTTTAGTCTCTTGAATTTCCGAAAAGCTTCGTCTCTGTCTCTCATCAATGATCGGATTTCTGTAGTCATCCAGGGAGCTGGAGGTCTCGTAATGCGTCTAGTTTTTATTGGGGCATGTTTGTCATATAATGTAATAACAAGGTTGTTAAAAGCTTGTACTTTTTCGTCTACTGTACGGAGAGTCCAAACATCACGCCATGGCAGTAATAACGCGTCAGAAATTAAAGAGGCGTCGTTGATATGTCGCAGATCCCTATACTGAATGCGTTTTGGTGTTGCCTTAGGACACTGCAATGAATACTCTACAAATATAATATCATGTGCAGAAATCCCAGGCGCCGGTAGTTGTCCGTGCGTTATTATTTTGTGGGGATTTGTAGTTGCTATGATGTCTAGTAGTGTTTCTGCAGTCTCTGTGTGATGAGTGGCTTGGAGCGGTAGAATTGTCATATTGCAGGCCGCAAACATGTTTGAGAGCCGTACACTGGAAGGGGACGTTACTAGAAGAATGTATTATAAGTATTAACTTAAAAAAAATAATAATAATAATACATACTTACTTACTTACAAATGGCTTTTAAGGAACCCGAAGGTTCATTGCCGCCCTCACATAAGCCCGCCATCGGTCCCTATCCTGTGCAAGATTAATCCAGTCTCTATCATCATACCCCACCTACCTCAAATCCATTTTAATATTATCCTCCCATCTACGTCTCGGCCTCCCTAGAGGTCTTTTTCCCTCCGGCCTCCCAACTAACACTCTATATGCATTTCTGGATTCGCCCATACGTCCTACATGCCCTGCCCATCTCAAACGTCTGGATTTTAAGTTCCTAATTATGTCAGGTGAAGAATACAATGCGTGCAGTTCTGTGTTGTGTAACTTTCTCCATTCTCTTGTAACTTCATCCCGCTTAGCCCCAAATATTTTCCTAAGCACCTTATTCTCAAACATCCTTAACCTATGTTCCTCTCTCAGAGTGAGAGTCCAAGTTTCACAACCATACAGAACAACCGGTAATATAACTGTTTTATAGATTCTAACTTTCAGATTTTTTGACAGCAGACTGGATGATAAGAGCTTCTCAACCGAATAATAACACGCATTTCCCATATTTATTCTGCGTTTAATTTCCTCCCGAGTGCCATATATATTTGTTACTGTTGCTCCAAGATTTTTTAATTTTTCCACCTCTTCGAAGGATAAATCTCCAATTTTTATATTTACATTTCGTACAATATTCTGGTCACGAGACATAATCATATACTTTGTCTTTTCGGGATTTACTTCCAAACCGATCGCTTTACTTGCTTCAAGTAAAATTTCCGTGTTTTCCCTAAACGTTTGTGTATTTTCTCCTAACATATTCACGTCATCTGCATAGACAAGAAGCTGATGTAAACCGTTAAATTCCAAACCCTGCCTGTTATCCTGAACTATCCTAATGGCATATTCTAGAGCGAAATTAAAAAGTAAAGGAATAATAATAATAATAATAATAATAATAATAATAATAATAATAATAATAATAATAATAATAAATAAATAAAAGAAAATAAAAAGAGAAATTGAATACATATGAATACAATCACAAAGAGGAAAATACATTCTAGTATACAAGTACTAACTTAAAAAAGAATTAATACATATGAATATAATCACAACTAAAGGTATAGTACAATTACTACATTCAGCATTGGTTACATTGAGTCAATGGCAATTACCTAGATATTAGTGTTAATGGAAGGAACACATTAATGAATGTTTAAATTAATAATAATAATAATAATAATAATAATAATAATAATAATACTTACTGGCTTTTAAGGAACCCGGACGTTCATTGCCGCCCTCACATAAGCCCGCCATAGGTCCCTATCCTGAGCAAGATTAATCCAGTCTCTGTCATCATATCCCACCTCCCTCAAATACATTTTAATATTGTCTTCCCAGCTACGTCTCGGCCTCCCCAAAGGTCTTTTTCCTCCGGCCTCCCAACTAACACTCTATATGCATTTCTAGATTCGTCCATACGTGCTACATGCCCTGCCCATCTGAAACGTTTGGATTTAATGTTCCTAATTATGTCAGGTGAAGAATACAATGCGTGCAGTTCTGTGTTGTGTAACTTTTTTCATTCTCCTATAACTTCATCCCTCTTAGCCTCAAATATTTTCCTAAGAACCTTATTCTCAAATAATAATATAATAATGATAATAATAATAATAATAATAATAATAATAATAATGATAATATCTACATCTACAGAAAATACATTTACAACAATTTATAAACAATACCTCATACTTGAAGTAAAATGTCACTGTTTTGCTAAGGTAACTGTGTAACATTTATTTCCATAACTTTTTCTACAAAGTGTCGTTTCTGAAAAAAACAATATTATTGAAATGTTACGTAAGTTATATATAAAATACCATTTACAACAAATTACAAAGAACACGCCGTGCTTCAGATATGATACCACTGAATTATTTAACTTTGGGAATAGCCAAAAATCACACGGAGCAATGTCAGGGGAGTAGTGTGCCTGTCGAACCACGGGATTGCTGTGTTTGATAAAAAAAAGTCTGAATCAGATACAAAGAATGGGCGGGTGCATTTTCGTGATGGAAATGTCAAGTTGTCGCTGCCCACAGGTCCGGTCAAAATTGAATTCACCGATCTGATGCTTACCCACACCAGGAGAATGAGAGCATCCAAATAATGTAAAAACATGAAAATGATTTTTTGCACGATCGTGTTTTTTTGTCTTGAAAGTTAGAATTCCCACACAGAAACTTGTTGCTAGGGAAACCATTCTTCATAACATAAAACTATACTGAAATAGATCCATTACAGTGCACTTATTGTTACTTAGTTACCATTACAGTATAGCTTTGCGAAGGCTTTGGAATAATATTACTCTAAATGCTCAATGCAAAATATATTGTATTTGCAATTTTAAGAATATGATCGTGCAAAAAGAAATATACAATACCCGTTTGTGAAGTGCATTAAAAATCACGGAAATTGAAAAACTCGCTCTACTCATTTTTTTAAATTTTCCTCGATTTTGTAAAGAGCACTTCCGAACCTTGTATCCTAATACACTATTACTTTGTGGTCAATAAATAGATTTACTATAGTTAATTTAACTTTATCTCTATTATTAATTTCATATTTCTTACAGCCATTTTCCTGTTAATGATAGTGATATTATGTGGTATTACACATTTTTAAAGGCCAAAAATAGTATTTTTAGAATCTATTTTACAGATTTTAAAGCCTACTTTATATTATAAATTTATTTTAAAGTTTTCAATCATATGATTTATCTTTTTTGCAAAATTATTATTTGCTAATACATCTTACAGAAGAATTTTTTTGAACCTTTTTACCTATACGGCATCATCAGATATTCAAAATGTTACAACGAAATCTAAACGTAAGTCCAACAACGTGTTCACAGTAATAAGCATAACAATGATTTGAATAATTAACCATGAGTTATGTGTAATAAAATCTGATATTTGTGTGAGAAAAGCTCAATATGACTAATTTGTGTAGTTTCAAACATAATAAATTTGCAAAAATGATAAATCATATGATAGAAAAATTTAAAATAACTTTATAATCTTGAACTGATTTACCTGAAAAATAAAAAAAGAATTGTAAGCTACTTTATGTGCTTAAATTTACATTTTTAGAGCCTAAAAATTCGAGGTCTAATAATGAGATTAAATATTGAAGAAATAAATGAATAGATATACGTAGATATATAAAGAAGATTTAAACTACATATTTATGTATGTACAGTACTTATGTAAATATTTATTCGGTACGTGAAATCTACCCATGAATAAAGAATGTTAAAATTTGTGTAATTATTAAAGAAAATGAATGCATGTGCTCAACAATTAAAAAAGAAAACAGACTAAAATCTTCTCTATACGTGTAATTTCAATGCAACACAGAGAGGTACACATGTTGAGTTCGTCTGTCTGTAATTTAAGGTTGCATTTTCATTGTCGCAGCTGGCAGATTAATGTTTTCACGACTGATAGACTGTTGACACGTGCTGGGACGTTGCAAAACGAGTCGAGGCGGCTTTGTTCCTGGAAGGTGCTTACAAAACATTTAATTTATGCGTCCCTCCTCCAGCCATTACAGCGGGCAATGATACGTTATCACGGCCTGTCGTTACCATCGCAACGCTCCGCGTTCCGGAGTATAGTAATTTCCTGGCCGCGTGCGCGAAAGTGGCATATCTCACAACAGACCATGGCAGCCTTCGGATATCGTGTAGTATAGCTGTACCACACGGTAATGTGCCACTGTGCAACACTTCTAGCGCATATACCACCCCTATGATGTCACAGTGTCTATGATTTGCTGACGTAGAAAGTGGAGAGTTCAGACAAACGGATTGTGTAATTCTTTTTCGGAAATAATGTTCAGTATTTCGGCCCTTCCGTGGCGTCCTGGTCTAAGGCGTCCCGCCTAGGACTCACGATACGGAATGCGCGCTGGTTCGAGTCCTCATGGGGGTAAAAATTTTCTCATGAAATTTCGGCCAGTGTATGGGGCCTGTGCCCACCCAGCATCGTGATGCACTTGGGGACCTACGATAGGTAGCGAAATCCGGTTGCGAATGCCAGCTAACCACACGATACCGCCATTCTGGTTGGATGATCGTCCACCTCTGCTTCGGCATGCGGGCGTGAGGCCAGCAGCCGGCTGGTCGGTCTAGGCCAGTGGTGGGCAAAATGAACGCAACCCACAAGACAGGATTTAAATGGCAACTACATACTGTGGGAGGGGTTGCACTCTACAGTGCAGTGACAGATTTACAGACAGTTGCGCCACTACACTCCTACCTACCATATGTAATTAGAATAGTCCATTCACGTGATATTTAATTAATCATTTTTCAAAGCAATTTCTTGGAAATTGGGATTCATATCTGTGCATGCTATTTTCAGTTGCGCAAGGAGATGAGCATCGCTTAAGCGGGATCTGTGGCTGGACTTTATAAATTTCATTTTAGAAAACAGCTGTTCGCATTGGTAGGTTGATGAATACATACCGTCATTTCCCATAAGTATGGTCCTGGAACACAACTATGGTCCACGATACAACCATTCAAAGATCATTGTAGAAGTAACATAGACCGTTCGTAGATAGCTGCAGTGACTTGAATTCAAACTACAGTACAGCAAAAATATAGATAAACGAGGTACTACGTTATGAAGTACAACATTTGAATAGTGGTATCGTGGACAATAGTTATGTTCCAGGACCATAGTTATGAGAAATGACGGTTCTCATTATTTTTGAGGCAAACTGTCTAAGCAGTGGATATGTAGTACTGGACATCTTTTAAAAAATTTAGCCCCCAGTAGACCTTCACATTCTGCTTTCAAGAAGCCATCATTCTGCAAATCCAGTACCTCTAACTGCAATTCTGGGATAACATTTTCAATTTAAATATGAAAAGGAGTGGCAAAAATATTTAAATCTTTCTCCATCATTTGAAAATCACTGAATCTGTGTTCTTTGAACTCGTATAACAGGTGATCTCTTTTAAGAATGTACATATTTAAGTTCGCGTCCTGAATATTTGTAACTGATCCTAAACATGAGAACTGAAAGAACCGCCTTTCTTGTAAGTGTGATATCCTCTCGATTCATATGATTCTGCGAAAGACATTGTATCACTAGTGAAGCTCCGAAGTACAGCAATCCAGTATAATCCGCCACGTACACGCGCAGTATTTTCATGGAGTGGGGGAAGGGGAAGGGGAAGGTAAGTTTGATGCTTCGCTGAGGTCTGACATCACTGCGGCAATGCCACAGGAATGCCCGCCCTTGGTCTAGGCCCTTCACGGGCTGTAGCGCCACGGATTATTATTATTTCGGCCCTTACACTTTATACAGCCGTCGGCAAATTTATATTCACAATGACATTACTGAACGCAAGCCGCAATACAGAAAATGTAATATTAATCGAGGAGTATAGGGCCCCGCTGAAACATCGCAGAACAATCACAAGATAACGGACAACCATTCAGTTCCCTGGAAGATAAATTTCTTTCATTGCCCGAGCCCGGAATCGAGCCTCGGATATATTAGTTGGGAAGCACACGCGCTATTGACATATCTATGGTGGCGAATCTTTAAAATATCATATAATAAAAATGAACATTTATAGTGAACTTTTTCCGTGTCCATTATTCTATTGATGGTACAAGACAGTTGTTGAACCACAGTGAAAGCTACAGTACAAGGAAATTGAGTTAGTGTTTCGACTTCTGACGTACAATTCTGTGAAATCCACTCTAAATACGAAAAATCTAATAGGCTATGCAATAAAATTAACTGTGGGGAAATCCGCTGTAATGCAGGGAATGGACTTCACCATCTGAACTAAGAACAATACAGAAACTGTATTTATTTATTCTTTTCGCAGAAACCAAAGGTAAACTGCGATGGCGCGTAAAATCTATATAACATATTTTACATAAAGCGACGTTTGCAGCATATTTGATACCTGTAATATTTCTGTGTGTAATCTTTTCCTTTCCATCACGACTTTTCCTGAAGTCAACAAATAGAATGCATTTCGATACCAAATAGGAGCACTATGAACTGTGGTTTCACATGTTAACCCTGTGATCGTGGTATTGTGCCCTATATAGGAAGGAGAGCTTCTAATTAATTTGTGATTTTTTTTTATTTATGAAAAGTTCAAAATGTCAGAACAAGCAATACAATTGCGTTTCCTTTCTCTTGAAGTATATTATTGTAACTCTTTCTAACGTCTACGTACATACATATATTATGCTCCATATGGGAAAATGCATATACAGTGCGACGAATTCATTTTATGTAAATTTATTTAATATTATTTTACGTTATTTTAAATTAGTTAATTAAATTTATTTTATTTTATTTTAATTCAATTAATTTTAATTTTTATTTCATTTTATTTATATCAATTATTTTATTTTATTTTAATTTCCTTTACTTTAATTTATTTTATTTCAATTTTATTATATTTTAATTTACTTTATTTTAAATCAATTTATTTAATTTATTTTATTTCATTTTAATTTAATTTATTTTTTTGTTTTAATTGATTTTATATTTTTATTTCAATATATTTTAATTTATTTTACGTTATTTTAAATTAATTAATTAAATTTATTTTATTTTTTTGTTTTAATTCATTTTATATTTTTTATTTTAATTTATTTTATTTTATTTTACGTTATTTTAAATTAATTTAATTCACTTTACTTTATTTTAATTTAATTTATTTCATTTTAATTTAATTTCCTTTAATTTAATTTGTCACCCTGAGTGGCACAAGCGGTATAGCGTGCTTAAATGCGACAAGCTCATGTCACTAAATTTAGTGGCACGTAAAACAACTCCTGCGGGACAAAATTCCGGCACACTGGCGACGCTGATATAACCTCTGCAGATGCGGGCGTCGTTAATTAAAACATAACATTTAACATTTATTTTAATTTATTTCCATTTTATTTTATTTATTTTCATTTATTTCAATTTAATTTAATTTAATTTATTTAAATTTAATTTACTTTATTTTATTTTATTTTATTTTATTTTTCAATTTAATTTTAATTTATTTTATAATTTATTTAGTTTCAATTTTATTTTTTTATTTATTTTATTTTGTTTTAATTTATTTCATTTTATTTTATTTTAAATTAATTTAACTTAATTTTAATTTGTTTTATTTTTCAATTTAATTTAATTTCATTTTTATTTTATTGTTTTATATTTTTCTATTTTATTTTTCACGGTGATCGTAGTTTTAAATATAGATAAAGACACTTTTTATACTAACAACCTCCAAAATACGTCAATTTAAAACAATTTGTAGTGCCCAAAGTGTGTCATTTTCGCACGGCGTGCAAAAATGTATTTGTTTTGCGTGGAATGAAAAACGAAATTTTTGCACGCCGTTAAAAAAAGTAAACTGAATTTTAACTAATATAATAGTTTGTGGTACTGTTGGTGATGTTAATGATATTTATACTAGTGCCATATGAAGATGAAGGCAAAACACATCGTAGTCTTCTGTCCCACAATAAAATATCTCCACACACATTTCGTGAACTGTTTCTTGCAACAGACAATGACGACATGATTATTTGTTATTTAGCTTAGTACCTTAGCAACGTCAGTCTTAGCAACGCAATAAATTACCGTCGTTAATCCATACTTCAGTATTTGTAAATTTCAACAACTGAAAAATAAAGATCTACGCTCTGTTTTTTATAGATAGAGAAGCTTCCCGTTGTAATGGTCTGACCACCTCCACTTCGAAGATTGCATTGGACGTTTCAGAATTAAGCTTGATAGAAACAAGTTCAACTAAAGAAATACCTACACGAACATAAAATACAGAATTAACTGAAAATAATTCCATCCAAAAATGTTACAGGTTTTCATAATTCCCTTCTTTTTCTCGTTGTTTGTTGCGACGGACAACAACGCTGCCACGTTCCATTTCATATTTCTTGGTGCCCTTGTTTCTGCTGTAGGCTACTGTAATCCAATAGCTCTTAGTATTCTCCTCAAATTTGAATTTGTAGTATTTCGTATTTTGCGAACTTTCGGCAAAATATCCTGTAAACTGGGTTGAAACCTTATTATATAGGTTGTTTCGGATGTGCTAGTGTTACAAACTTTCAGGATGATCGAAGGGCCATGTATCAATTTGAGATAAGGAACCCTGGTCCGAAATGACCGAGTCGAAAGTTACAAACAAAAATATTTGTGTGGAAATGAAATAATTTTATTCCTCTGTATACATTATTTATGTGTATTTATCTGTACATCTTACCATGCTGTATTCATCTGACGTTGTTTACGTTGTCTATTACAGGATTCCATTCAGTTGAATGTTGAGGGATGGGGACAGGATTTTACACTAAAGCAAAAATATCCTGTAATGTAACGGACATGGTCGGTCCTGATATGCACGTCTGTAGACAGCAGTGTATGTGTACAAGTTGCAATGTCCAGTCAATCAGTCCTAGTGAAATGGAGGAGTACACGAGAGCGGAATATGCAGACCTGATTTTCGAATACGAATGAGCCAATGGGAACAGTAGACAAGCTCACAGATTGTATGGGACAAGATTTACTCCAAAACAATAAAAGACATGAATACCATCTTTGAATGACTATGCCAAATGTTAAAAAGGAGGTAACGTGGTGCGAAAAAATTCCACACAAAACTATTTTTGCTTATAACTTTCGACTTAGTCATTTCCGGACCATGGTTCCTCATCTCAAATAGATACATGTCCATCATCCCTGAAAGTTTGTAACACCAGCCCCGAAACACCCTGTATAAAGGAAGTACTGATCAAATGTGTCCAATGTTGTAACAGGAGAGTCGCAAATACGTTTTTTGGAGGGACTTTTAAGCTTTTTTTCCGATTCATTTTCTTTCATATAAGCTTATCTGTATACCGCAATTTTAGACACATCCTTCGCTTTAAGCGTTCTCTCCAAAACAATAAAACGGAATGAATAAAATAGTGAATGAACAAACGAATGAATGAATGAATAGCTACATGAATGAATGAATGAATGAATGAATGAAGCAATATAAAAAGGAAATAACGAGTTAAAAAAATGTAAGTGAACGAAAGAAGGAATAGAATATAGTGCATGAATTACATAAAATTTAAACAGTCAGTTGAAGAAAATCGAAAATATATAATATATGAAAGAATGAATAAAATAATAAAATAATGAAATATAAAGTAAATAAATAATTAAAGAAAAACTAAATAGGCTATGTAAGGCAACGAAAGAATGTGTGAATTAATTAATTAAATTAATGAAATAAAAAATTAACAATGGGTTATAGAAAACGAAAAAGAGTATGTTAACAAAAGAATGAATAAATTTAATAATAAATTAAAGAAAACGAAAAAAAATATATGAATGAAGGAATGAATGAATAATTTAACATAGAATTATATGCAAGATTGAAACGAGAAACGAAAAAATTGTGGAAAGTCATATTGCAATCTGTCATCAAATATGTTACGTTCTATGTCAGCGTTTCTCAAACTATGGTCCGCGGATCACCTGTGGTCCTCGAGGTCCTTCAAAAAAGACAGAAGAAAAAATAGAATTCGAACGAATTGCGTATCATACTACAGCTTAAAATTTCAGAGTTTGGAAATTACACATGGCAATCGAATTTCACTTTTTCTCCCAGTACTGCATTTTATAAAATTTCTTACCCTACCCGTCTATCGACTTCCCACTCTACTCTCAGCAACAAAAGAGGGATTTAAAGCACTATATACGTGGTGTTTCTCGACATCTTTTCCCTGCACATCTGGCGCCGCGCCTGTAATCCAGCCAGGGACCACCCGAATTCATAATAGAGGACCAAAGTACCGAACCTTAATTCAATTTTAAAATATAAGTATACAGGCATTAAAATATGCTACGAAAGTGATAAATTTGCTTTCGAAGGGAACAAGAGTAAAGTGGTCCTCGGAACTGTTCTGACTTTAAAAAGTGGTCCCCACTTCAAAAAAGTTTGAGAAACTCTGTTCTATGTCATTTAGGGGCGTATTCATAAACGAGACTTTGGATGAAGACTTTCCAAAGTCGACTTTCGTAGTACAGTTTAACTTTGTTGAAAGTCCTATTCATAGACAATACTTTTGAGACTTTGACTTTATTAAGTCGAGATTTGACGATCTTGTTCTAATGTTGGCAATCACAATCACTGCCTTCTAAACGAATTAAATTAATAGATAGTTGAAATAGAGTAGGCACTGTCACAATCAAAGCCATCTTTTGTATCACAAATCAATTAAACAATTGAACATCGGTACATGTTAAGCGATTGTTAACCGTTCTTGCAGTTTTACATAAGAATAATATTATTCGAGGGCTTATTGTGAAACTAACGTAAGTACAAAAATTGACATTTTTAGGTCTTTACACCAATCGATAATAATTTGTTCTTCTACCTGGCCACAAAAATCGTAACTCAGTTCGAACAGTCTTGTATATAACACAATTCATAACCCTTAAGATGATGGTATAGTTTATCTGAAATAGTATTGCCTGTTAAGAATTTTGTTTTGAATAAAACATCTATTGTAGTTACGTTAGTTTCATATTTAGCCCTGCAATTATTTCATTGTAAAATAATTTTGTTGTGAAAATATGGAAGATGAGATTCCACCAATGACAGACTATGAAAGAGACATATTATTCTGCTGACAGTTATTCTCTGCATGTCTACTTAAAATTATCTGAAATCAATATGCAGAAAACATTATTACGACGACTGCAAGGATTATAAATTAACTGCATTTCCAACTGTATAACCTATCCTCTATAGAATTAAATTGTAAGAATCAATATTAAGCTATTAATCCTTACCTATAGCGTAAAATCGTGATGAAATAAGTTGTATTATATATTGGTGAAATGGATAATCATCTTTGATTATTCATCAATGAAGTTGAAACATGACGAGGATATTTAATACTGTCTGTTTATCAAATCCGTACCTTGATTTGAATTTATAATCTATAATAATACACTAAGGAACATGGGCAGCTTTAATAATCTCCTAGATGTCTTCAATATTCTCAGCAAATTCAGCAATTTCCCAAATATCAGTCATTTTCCTTTTGTCCACGAACGAAAGTCAAAGTCTAGATTTTCGGCGACTTCGAAGTAAAGTCACGATTGAAGTTTACTTTCGTCAAAGTGTCGACTGTGAATAGGAAAATAGTGACTTTGTACTTTCCAAAGACAACTTTGGTCCAAAGTCTCGTCTATGAATACGACCCTTAAACCCGAACTTCTAAACTAACATATTTTCCACAGTACTCTTTACAAGATGTACAGATTGTGTTCAGGCATGTAGGGGTGGCGAAGTCCCTAAACCCACTTCATCCCGTCTTCCTCTTAGCTTTGTACTGCAGCGCGCGGAGTCAAAGGTTTAATTTGGCGCAGGGAGGGCGTGGCGGAGGCGGCATGCTGTAAACCACCACTTATTCGTTTGCAGGCCTCAATCACAGTCGACCTCAAATTACATCGTATTAGCGAAGATGTGGACACTGGAAGGGGGGCCAGCATTCCTACCTCAAGGACCGAATCTGATCGAATTCTGAAGCTATGTGAAACCTACGCTTCATGCCTCATGATTGTGTACCGCATGGTCCAAAGATTTTTAAATATTACTGATAGTTTTTGAACTACGGTTTAGAAGTGAACGGTTATCGGCAGAAAAATCCTAGTAAACGATGGCATTATTGACATAATATAATATAATATAATATAATATAATATAATATAATATAATATAATATAATATAATATAATCTATACTAATAATAAATCTGCAGCCAAAATTTTTCTTGTAATTTTCGATTTTCCAAAAATAATTGGTGTTAACATGTATAATTAACCACCCTGAAACCGAAAATCGCTTTTTTGAAAATTTTGTTTGTATGTCTGTCTGTCTGTATGTTTGTTACCTTTTCACGCGATAATGGCTGAACCGATTTCGATGAAAATTGGAATATAAATTAAGTTCGTTGTAACTTAGATTTTAGGCTATATGGCATTCAAAATACATTATTTAAAAGGGGGGTTATAAGGGGGCCTGAATTAAATAACTCGAAATATCTCGCTTATTATTGATTTTTGTGAAAAATGTTACATAACAAAAGTTTCTTTAAAAATGATTTCAGATAAGGTGTATTCTTTGAAAAATTTTGATAGGACTGATATTTAATGAGATAAATGAGTTTTAAAATTAAAATAACTGCCATCTAAGGCGGTGTATTGAAATAAAAAACAAATGACTTCGTCTATAAGGGCCCTTGGACACAACAATCGAAAGCTATGAAACATAGCCTACAGACAATGTTTCTGTGTTTGTATGGTAATATCGGAAGCTAAATTAACCGATTTTTATAATTAATTGTTATTTCACCATTTGAAAGTGTAGTTTCTCTGGATGGACATAATGCTATAATGTTATTACAGTAACTTGTAAGTGAATTGAGGACAGGTAAGATTAAAATAGCTTCTTATGCACAGAAAACTTGATAGGTTATTCTGTATATTCATTTCCTGTATTTCTTAAAATAATGTTTATGAACGTATTCATTTTTATCTCAGAGAATTAACGAACAACGAGAGTGTATTGATTTAGTATGCAGTAATAGTACGTTAGCTTAGCAATCCATTATTGTATAATTGAAATTTTAACTATGCTCAATTGAATGGTGTTAAAATACATAAAATATATATGCAATAAATGCAATGCAAAAAAATTGGGTGATGAGCCAAGCAGATTATGTTGCGCTGTTGTAAAAGCTGTTCCTCCTGAGATTCAAGAGCTCCCACAACAAATTAAAAACCTTCTAATTCGAGTACATTCGTTATCAACACTTTTTACATAATATAATATAATATAATATAATATAATATAATATAATATAATATAATATAATATAATATAATATAAACATAACAATAAATCTGTAGCCAAAGTTTTTCTGTTAATTTTCGCTTTTCCAAAAATAATTGGTAATAACAATTAAGAAACATGTTAAAGGAATTGTCATTGCACCAAATGAGTGATCTCTGGATCAAAATGATCGCATTTTAATATTTTAAATAGAATTTAAATTAAGTAACATATTAAACGATTTATCCTTTTATCAAACACGAAATTTCCCTGGATCAAATGTCCTATTTTAATTATGTAATTACGTTATATTTATTTCTAACGGGTGCAGCGCAGCGCACGGGTATGGCTAGTATAATATAATATAATACCCAAGAACATTTGTCGCTCAGGTAAGTGTCGTCGGCCTTTTTCTGTTGTAAATCGAACGCGTCTGTGAAGGAAACAGTGCATACATTTCCCCTCGGTCAAACCTGACAAGGTTTTGTGTTGCATAGTATGAACATAGGGATTTGTGTTTTAATTATCGTTTTTTTTCTTTACTTCTTTGACAAGTGCTATAGTTTATAGCTCTTTTATAAACAAACACAAAAACAAACAAAGAAACAAATAAATAAGTACATAAATAAGTAAATAAGTCAATAAATAAGTGAATAAGTAAATAAGTATTCATATTTATATTCTTTATTTGCCTGAAGGTACAAGAATACAAGAGGCTTCGTCAAAGTGATAATATAAAAAACAATGTGTCAATATTTAAAATATTAAAAGAGTAAAAATAATAAAATTTAACTAAAATACTACATCATTTAAAAAAAATCATTCATATTATAAAAGGGATTATTTTGTAGCCATCTCTTAATCTGAAATTTAAATTGTGTTTCGTTAAGTGCCTTTATATTTGTAGGTATCTTATTATATACTTTTATTGCAGTAATTACATAGCTTGATTGTGTTTTTTGCAACCTGACATGTGGTACATTTAATTGATCATTATTTCTTGTTTCATAGCGATGCAGATCTACTATACTTGTATAATTAGTAATATTCTTGTTTACATACATTAAAAGTTAAAAATATATAGATTGTAGACTGTCATAATCTTTTCATTTTTGAAGAGAGATGTACATGATAGTCTGGGTGGTGACATTGTTAAGTAAATAAATAAATAAATAAATAAATAAATAAATAAATAAATAAGTAACTAGGCTAAGTACATAAGTAAATAAATAAATAAATAAATAAATATTTAAGTAACTAGGCTAAGTACATAAGTAAATAAATAAATAAACAAATAATAAATAAAAGTAAAAATAAACATAAAAATAATAATAAAAAAAATATATATAATAAATAGATTAATAAAAAATAAATGAAAAATAAAAATAAATAAAAATGAAAGAATTAAATAAATAAATAAATAAATAAATCTATACTAATAATAAATCTGTAGCCGAATTTTTTCTGGTAATTTTCGATTTTCCAAAAATAATTGATCCTAACATATATAATTAACCACCCTGAAACCGAAAATCGCTTTTTTGAAATTTTTGTTTGTATGTCTGTCTGTCTGTATGTTTGTTACCTTTTCACGCGATAATGGCTGAACCGATTTCGACGAAAATTGGCATATAAATTAAGTTCGTTGTAACTTAGATTTTAGGCTATATGGCTTTCAAAATACATTATTTAAAAGGGGGGTTATAAGGGGGCCTGAATTAAATAAATCGAAATATCTCGCTTATTATTGATTTTTGTGAAAAATGTTACATAACAAAAGTTTCTTTAAAAATAATTTCCGATACGTTTTATTCCTTGAAAAATTTTGATAGGACTGATATTTAATGAGATAAATGAGTTTTAAAATTAAAATAACTGCCATCTAAGGCCGTGTAATGAATTAAAAAACAAATGACTTCGTCTATAAGGGGCCTTGGACAGCAACAATCGAAAGCTATGAAAGATAGGCTACAGATAATGTTTCTGCGTTTCTATGAAGTAATATCTTAAGCTAAATTAACCGATTTGTATAATTAATTATTAATTCACCATTGGAAAGCGTAGTTTCTCTAGCTGGACATAATGCTATAATGTTATCACAGTAACTTCTGAGTGAATCGAGGACAGGTAAGATTAAAATAGATTCTTATGCACAGAAAACTTGATAGGCTATTCTGTATATTCGTTTCCTGTATTTCCTAAACTAATTTTTATTACCAAATCAGTGGTCTCTGGATCAAAATGATCGCATTTTAATTTTTTAATTCAATTTAAATTAAGTAACATAATAAACGATTTATCCTTCTATCAAACACGAATGTTGCCTGGATCAAATGTCCTATTTTAATTATATAATTACTTTATATTTATTTCTAACGGGTGCAGCGGAGCGCACGGGTACGGCTAGTAAATAAATAAATAAATAAATAAATAAATAAATAAATAAATAAATAAATAAATAAGTAGGTAAATATATATGTAAGTAAATAAATAAGTAATTAAGTAAATAAGTAAATGAATAAATAAATGACTGAATAAATTAATGAATAAATGAATGAATAAATAAATAAATGAATGAATAAATAAATAAATGAATGAATAAATAAATAGTCTATATAAATAAATAAATAAATAAATAAATAAATAAATAACAGACTAAAAGGACATGTTTCAATTAAACAACCTTTAAATGTTCAGAGTTCAGAAACAATGTAAGGACTATATTAAATTGAAAGTAAACATATGAATTCAACAGTTCAAATAGTTGACAGACAATGGAAGATTAACATTAGTGGTTGCTGTATTAATTTGCTGAGTATTCAACTTATATTGCAGCGCACGGGAATAGGAAATTTTGAATCGATTAACGTAAAGTCATATTTGAAGTTGTTATCGCCATACTGTTCCTTAGGCATTGTCATTTCAGTTGTCATGAAGCAGTAGACGGAATAAAGACATTCATGGCTACTGAAATGGCATTGCCTAAGAAACAGTGTGACGGTACCTCAATCTTACCGACTTCAAGTATAACTCTGAGCTAATCGATTTGAAATCTCCCGCTCGCCATTCTGTACAAATAGTATTAAAATGTTTTAAAGAACATGGATATAAATATTGATTGCCTAAAAACAGCGTGTTACGTACTTTTTAAAAGTAATTTTATTTTTAAATTTGGTACACTCAGTTTAACGAACGCATTTGAGAACTTCTCACTTACGAAATAAAATGACTCAACACTTGTATGATAAATATGTATAAATTCTGAATGTATTTAAGTTCTGCCCACTGGAGCAAACTTCAGTAATTAATATGGTTTTAATTTTGGGGGGAAATAAATTACCACATCATGAAATTGTGTTGTACTTGCTAATACATGTAAAGAAATATGCCTACAACTCTTTTTTTTTTTTTTTTTTTTTACACTGCATTATACAGAGTGATTTATATAGAACTAACACATTTCTTTCTTTCTTTCTTTCTTTCAAAACAAATGACGCTAGCCACAATTTGTTATACCTCAAATGTAGAGTATCTTTGGGAGATTACTAACCTCTATAGCAAATGTTGAAAATGCTTTATTTATTCGGCTGGAAACTCACTTAATGGTCAGTTTTTAACGTCAAATTAAGCGGGAGTTTTGATTTCCTGTCACTAGATGCGCAGATTTTTATGTTTTATTCTGTACATTTATTGCCATCAAAATTATTATTCTTTTAAGAGATCCAGTTGTTTCCAATTTGTTTACCAGTCCCAGTATTGTGTTTCTTTGGGGGGGATTACGGACACCAAATTCTCTCTGGTATGCCCTTTGAGTAGCTGTAATTGAATTCCTAATCCAGTATTGCTTCACAAGGTAGAGCTTTTAATTTAATGTGTACTGCATTTTCAGAGACTAAAACAAAATGTCGAAAACAACTGCCAACAATAAGGAATAAAGAATAAACATCTGCGCATCTCGTCACAGGGAATCAAAACTCCTGCTTAATTTGACGTTAAAAACCGGTCATTACGTGAATTTCCAGCCAAATAAATAAAGAATTTTCAACATTTGCTATAGAGGTTAGTAATCTCCCAAAGATGCTCTACATTTGAGGTATAACAAATTGTGGCTAGCATCATTTGTTTTGAAATAAAGAAAGAAAGAAATGTGTTAGTTGTATATAAATGAGTCTAGAATGCTATACAGTTCTCCACACTTCATTGATCGAGTTTTACGTATCACTGTAGTGTAAACTTAACTTAAATTTCTGTGTCACTAGATGTTTGTTGAGACATCAAACTACGTAACGAAGCAAAGCAAATTAAAACAGGCCGAATTGTTTACTCCCGGAGTAAACCATCAGGCACACGTAATGTTTAAGAAGACAAGAGGTGTTTGGTTACTGATCGAGTCGCTAGAGGTCAGGCGTGAGGTCGCAACGTGTCAACTGCGGACCACCTACACACCATCAAGGCCCCTGTCTTATTATCGCGCTCTCATCCCGCTGTCTGCAGTTCGAATCCGGGTTGGGGGAGGTTTTGTGTGACACCGACAGACTGATGCTAATTGAACTTCGCAGATGACGTCACGTTCGAGACAAGCGAATAAAGCTCCAAGTCTCAGATCATGTGAGAATAATTTCGACCGTCACTTGTTTTTTGTTCTCTCTTTCAATCTCTAAGTACTATTAATTTATTTTCTTCACAAAGTTCCGGCTACAACGATATTTGAATATCATTAGGGACCACCTACCTGCGCTTGTATAGTCGCGGACCGCACAGAAAACAACATCGCATTTGATTCGTAAAAAATTACAGGTTTTACAATTGCTTCGTGCATTAACCATTGTGGGTCACGACACAGATCCGCATTACCAACCTAATTTGTAATTTCCCGTCTTTAACGGAATCTTTTAAGATGAGTCATTAATTTTGTTGAAATCATATTTGTACGGGCTGGACAAGGTTCCGAGAACACTTTGGTCAAATTTGAGGGTCGTGAGCTAATTTCCTTAATGAGGTATGTATTAAAGGTAGCAAACAAAGATGTTCAGCAATGATTACTACGTAACCAAAGAAAGCTGCGACTCGAGATGAAGGTGATGCGGGAATCGGAACGAATTGCCGGCCTGGATGGCTCTATCGCTTGGTCCGAAAGGTTGTGGGTACGATCCCGCCTTGGGCATGGGTGTTGTTTACGTACTAGTTTAAGAAAAGCGGAAAAACAGAAAAAAGAAACAAAAAAGGGAAAAAAGAAAAAAATCCATGCACTAAATCATGTAAGCCGATTATGTGCCCTATTCAGGATGATTCATAAATAGATGGAGAATTTACATGCACTAAAATTCACCAAAATATGCATGTAACTATGCACTAAAAAACTTAGGGCCATATTCATAGACATTCTTAGCGCGGGCTTCCGGTGGATGATCAGCGAACTAACGTTTTTCGTATTCATAAACCAGTGTTAGCGACATGATATGATGTGAATCCTGTACAAGTAATCACTCAATAGCCGGGGCTAGTTTAGCACGCTCGTAGCACGGGCTAGCGAAATGTCTATGCATAGCACCCTTAGAAATATGCACAAAAATATACACTAAAAATTGCGTTATTTCACTTTTAATGAGGTATTGAAATAATTTCAAATACTTTACTTACTTACTTACTTACTTACTTACAAATAGCTTTTAAGGAACCCGGAGGTTCATTGCCGCCCTCACATAAGCCCGCCATCGGTCCCTATCCTGTGCAAGATTAATCCAGTCTCTATCTATATCTCAGCCTCCCCAAAGGTCTTTTTCTCTCCGGCCTCCCAACTAACACTCTATATGCATTTCTGGATTCGCCCATACGTGCTACATGCCTGCCCATCTCAAACTTCCGGATTTAATTTTTTCTTTACTTTTATTTTATTTTATTGGGTTATTTTACGACGCTATATCAACATCTAGATTATTTAGTGTCTGAATGAAATGAAGGTGATAATGCCGGTGAAACGAGTCGGGATCCAACACCGAAAGTTACCCAGCATTTGCTCGTACTGGATTGAGGGAAAACCCCGGAAAAACCTCAACCAGGTAACTTGCCCCGACCGAGATTCGAACCCGGGCCACCTGGTTTCCCGGCCAGACGCGCTGACCGTCTGTAATTAATGTTCCTAATTATGTCAGGTGAAGAAAACAATGCATACAGTTCTGCTTGTATAGCTTTCTCCATTCTCATGTAACTTCATCCCTCTTAGCCCCAAATATTTTCCTAAGCACCTTATTCTCAAACACCCTTAATCTCTGCTCCTTTCTCAAAGTTTCACAACCATAAAGAACAACCGGTACTAGAGGTAATATATATAAAATTTATTGTTATAATCGTTTCTCTCGACTCAAAATTTGGGTAGTTTAGCTATTTTGAGAAAGGAATGAATTTCAAAGTGTATTTCTTGTTGGCCGGTATATTTAATACTTTACGAAAGTTTGAGGTAATTCTGAGCAGTAGAAACTGAGAAAAGGTGCATTTTGTACAAGAAAATATAAACTTACGGAAATCGACCTTGAACATTTTTTGTACATCCAAGACAGCCTATGTATATGGCGGATTATTAGAGAAATAAATTTGACCTCTTGAGAAGTTAGTCTATACGGAGACTAAAGAAAAAAATTCAGAGAATATAATGCATTAAAAGATCAGAAGTAAAACCTTCCACTCTTTTCCAAGATTCGGGTCCTTTAAAGGGCGATAAAACCCTTGGAATGACTTCCTTCGAAATGGCAGTAAAGCTGTGGGTACGTATCGTAGATTTATGGTACTTAAAATGTTCTTGCAAAATTCCCTGGAAAAATTTGTCGGCCATGTCACGCCTACTTGAATTTCGAGCAGAATAACCTTTCCAGTTAAAAGCATCATTAAACAAACTACTAATACCAACTATTCTAAGGTCCCTGAGCCAAATAACGCCATGTATACCTTTAACGCCACCCTATTAAAATTTGTTAACGACACAAGTTTTCGGTAGTGCACTACTGTAGCCTGCATCCGCTTGCAATCTAGTGATGAAATGAGTTACTAGCTGTCCGCTGACATTTACGAGTGACATTATATTCCATCATTTTCCTGTCGTGTGTTGATAGTGAATAGCTGTTCTTATATCAAGATAAGGGGCAATATATTATTTTGTGTGTTGAGCAAATAATAACTATATTAAACTATATATTTTCGTGATCCTTAAACATTCTTCTATGTGTAGAAAGTACAGACGTGGACAAATTATTAGACAAAATTAATTATATCTGCAACAAAGTTGTTTTTATCGGCAGAAATAATGAACAAAAATGTATTTTACACATAAATAATGAACAGAAAATTGAGTCTTGAGGTAGTAATAGTATGTGAAAATTCCCATATTCTTTATTAACACGTTGATTTTTTCAGGGATGCTGGAAACCAAAGTTTGGCACTTTCTTTGAATATCAGCATCATTTAGCCAGATTATCAGACAGTGCTTAAGTGAGTCCATGTTTTGTTGTAAGCCTCTTTTTGTTCACTTTCTTCTTCAGTATAGAGCACATATTTTCAATTTCGTTCATGTCCGGTCTTCTTGCAGGCCATGGGAGAACAGACTGTTGAATATCTTCTGCAGTATATAATTAAAACACCAGTAGTACCTATACAGCCTGACAAAATATACTTAACCATTGGAAAAATATAACAGAAGATGTAAACAATCATCTCTACAACAATAGAGACTCTGTGAATTGTACTGACAGTTGATATGACAAATTATATTATGTTTCCAAGAAAAACGTTTTAGTCTAATAATTTGTCCACGTCTGTATTTGCTATCTATAAAATTTGAAAATGTTAGAGAAACAGGCATGTCATGTTATCAAGTACTCAGTAGCGCTTTAACGCCATGTGGCGTTAAAGGTCTACAGACAAAATTTTAGGTTATGTCAGTACTAAGGCTGACAGTACAGCATCAGTGTGAAAACATCAGGAAAATCACTAAGCTTTCAACTTACAAATGTTCAGAATGTGCAGTGATGATATTGGTTCAATTCCTTATCGAACTCTTAATTTTTTTTTATTTTATATAACTTAATTTTTTGTTTTACTTATTGGAACACATTCATATTAAACTAAGGCAAATGCTTTTGTGTTTAAAAAAGAGATAATGTGGCACAGTAGAAAGTTATTAAAGTAAGGAGTCACTGGAAAACATATGTTCCTAATCCATCTGGTGTTTCAGTTTGAGATCAAGAATCTTTCATTAGTACTGAGTGATTTTGTATCTTTTATTAACAGAAACTCAAATTTAGTCGCTTAGTTCAATTTGTGTTGCTTAGGAAAAATACTTCATTAACAATTATAAGTGTATAGGTTACTAGAAAATAGGTGGCGTTAATTGGACAAGCTGTTCCTAATAACGCCAGTTTACAAAGTTTTCCTATTTGAGTTCTAATTCTTGTTCGGTATAGGCCTATAATATATCCATTTTCATTGTGCTATTTTGTAAAGATAATATTACAGTTTCTATTTAATAATTTTCGTGTTTGTACATAACTTATTTCCAGAGCAAAAGTGACTTAAGTGTTAAGGTGGCGTTATTTGGTACCTTATACCTTATGATTCTTTCATGCCGCTATTTGCAATTCTTTCCAGCCTGGATGATCAAGTTGTTTTCTCAAAATAATCACTACAGTAGCCAGAATTTTATTATCTTTCCTGGTTGGAATCTCTCGCACTTCCGTACCAGATGTTAAAATTCCTTGAACTGTGATTTTACGAGTAAGCAAAGAATGACATATACGGAGTTATGAACCTTCGACCTTTGGATAAGAGGTAATGGAAGATCGTGACAGCTGCACATAGCACGTAACGAGCTCATACATTTACAACCCAAGCCTTCTTATTACCGCTTTTCTGGAATCACTTGATTAATTCTCTCGGATGTTGAGTACGCTGTACTTACCGTGCTCACAAGTGGAACGAGGCCGCTGATAGAGCCATCTTCTGCGTCTGAAACAAACGGAAACAACGTTCAAGTCTGACGGAATCTCCGAGAGCAACAGATTCCTTCTATCTTCCCCACATCAATTACTGCGTGTAGCACAAATATGTACTGTAAATTATATGTCATAAATCAGATTGTAATTGTTGTCTGGCGAAAATATCTACAATGACCTAGGTACGTGTTCGATACACTTAAATAGCAGTAGCAGTAGTAATAGTAGTAGTAGTAGCAGCAGCAGTAGTAGTAGCAATGGCAATAGCAGTAGTAACAGTAGTGGCTACTACCTCAGTAGCAAGTAGTAGTCGTAACAGTAGAAGTAGCAATGGCAGTAGCAGTAGTGGCATTAGTAGTGGTAGTAGCAAGTAGTAGTAGCAACAGTACTAGCAATGGCAGTAGCAATAGTAGTGGTAGTAGCAAATAATAGTAGAAGTAGTAATAGCAGCACTAGTAGCAATGACAATAGTTGTAGTGGCAGTAGCATTGGTAGTACCAAGTAGTATTATAGGTATCCTACAAGCAAAACTCAGCTCGGACTCCTCGCGCCGCGCATGCTATACCCCTCTTACTCTCTTGCTGTAGGCGTCAGAGCATGCTGGGAACGGGAGCATACGTCATCTGCGCGAGACAGTCACGCCCGCTGGTTTCTGCGCACTGAGTTTTGCTTGTTGGATGCCTATAGAAATAGTACTAGTAGTAGCAGCACCAGTAGTAGGAATAGCAGTAGCAGTAGTAGTAGTGGTAGTAGCAAGTAGTAGTGGCAATGGCTGTAGCAGTAGTGGCAGTAGTAGTGGTAGTAGCAAATAGTAGTAGCAGCAGTAGTAGCAATAGCAGTAGTAGTAGTGGTAGTAGCAAGTAGTAGTAGAAATAGTAATAGCAGCACTATTAGCAATGGCAATAGTACTAGTAGTAGTAGTGGCATAGTAGTGGTAGTAGAAAGTAGTAGTAGAAGTAGTAGTAGTAGCAGTAGTAGTAATGACAGTAGCAGGAGTAGTGGCAGTAGAAGTGATAGTAGCAAGTAGTAGTAGCATAAGTAGTAGTAGCAGCAGTAGTAAAAATGACAGTAGTAGTAGTAGTGGTAGTAGAAGTAGTACTAGCAGCAGTAGTAGTAGTAATGACAGTAGCAGGAGTAGTAGTGGCAGTAGTAGTGATAGTAGCAAGTAGTAGTAGCATAAGTAGTAGTATCAGCAGTAGTAAAAATGACAGTAGCAGTAGTAGTAGTGATAGTAGCAAGTAGTAGAAATGGCAGTAGCAGTAGCAGTGGTAGTAGCAAGTAGTAGTAAAAAAGGTAAAGGTATCCCCGTAACATGCCATGAAGGCACTTGGGAGGCACGGAGGTAGAGCCCCATGCTTTCCATGACCTCGGCACTAGAATGAGGTGGTATGGTCGGCACCACGCTCTGACCGCCTTTTACCCCCGGGAAAGACCCGGTACTCAATTTTAGCAAGTAGTAGTAGAAGTAGTAATAGCAGCAGTAATACCAATGGCAGTAGCAAGTAGTAGCAGTGGTAGTAGTAGTAGTAGTAGTAGTAGTAGCAATGGCAGTAACAGTAGTAGTAGTGGCAGTAATAGTGGTAGTAGCAAGTACTACTAGAAGTAGTAATAGCAGCAGTAGTAGCAATGACAGTAGTAGTAGTAGCAGCAGTAGAAGTATCAGCAGTGAAATAGCAATATCAGCAGAAGCAGTAGTAGCAGTACTTGCAGTTATGACTTCAACACCCGTGACTGAAAAAAAGACTGAGAAATATTATAATATGACGTCAGGAGAAACGGGGATTCACCAATAAATCAATGCGAATATAGGTCAATGTAGAGAGACAGGAATTCAGGAAGAGGAAAAGAAGATTAAAACTGTTTTCCTAAGACGGAAGTATGTAATAGAAATGTTAACCTTATCTTCGCAGACGAAGGATAATGAAGGAAAAATGAATTCCATAGTGGAAGCCTGAAATGACTAACCGATTTTTGCTTCTGATATAATCAGCACATAAACGACGCAGTATCACGTGTATTCGATGTGTTCATTTCCACTCAACATTATTTTCAGTGCATTAATGTCCTCATTTCACTCAGCACATTTCTTATAATAACACTAGCCGTACCCGTGCGCTCCGCTGCACCCGTTAGAAATAAATATAAAGTAATTACATAATTAAAATAGGACATTTGATCCAGGGAACATTCGTGTTTGATAGAAGGATAAATCGTTTAATATGTTACTTAATTTAAATTGCATCCACATAATTAAAATGCGATCATTTTGATCCAGAGACACTCATTTGGTGCAATGACAATTCCTTTAACATGTTTCTTAATTTTTATTACATGCAACCATAGTTTAATGAAGACTGACATCATTTAGATTTAATGTGTATATTTTATTTTACTTGTTATAGGTGTCCATTGAATTATTGTAATAACTTATTTTTAACCCTTGTTTTCTACGTATTCAGTAAATAGCGCTTGGCCCACTATGGTACTGAACCCTTCAAATAACTTAAATTATATTATATGATATTACATATTATATTACATTACATTATATTATATTATATTATATTATATTATATTATATTATATTATATTATATTATATTATATTATATTATATTATATTATATTATATTATATTATATCAGAAGTTACTGTAATAACATTATAGGATTATGTCCATCTAGAGAAACTACACTTTCCAGTGGTGAAATATTAATTAATTATACAAATCGGTTAATTTAGCTTCCGATATTACTTCATACAAACACAGAAACATTCTCTGTTGGCTATCTTTCATAGCTTTCGATTGTTGCTGTCCAAGGCCTCTTACAGAAGAAGTCATTTGTTTTTTAATTCATTACACGGCCTTAGATGGCAGTTATTTTAATTTTAAAACTCATTTATCTCATTAAATATCAGTCCTATCAAAATTTTTCATGAAATAAAACGTATCGGAAATTATTTTTAAAGAAACATTTGTTATGTAACATTTTTCACAAAAATCAATAATAAGCGAGATATTTCGATTTATTTAATTCAGGCCCCTTTATAACCCCCCTTTTAAATAATGTATTTTGAATGCCATATAGCCTAAAATCTAAGTTACAACGAACTTAATTTATATTCCAATTTTCATCGAAATCCGTTCAGCCATTATCGCGTGAAAAGGTAACAAACATACAGACAGACAGACAGACAGACAGACAGACAGACAGACATACAAACAAAAATTAAAAAAAAGCGATTTTCGGTTTCAGAGTGGTTAATTATATATGTTAGGACCAATTATTCTTGGAAAATCGAAAATTACCAGAAAAATTTCGGCTACAGATTTATTATTAGTATAGATTTGTCAGTGCCGCCTCGTAGATATTAATGATGCAACGGCTCATAAAGGAACTGTTAATTAGTGCAAGTCGAAACCTTCCCTCGATTTTGCCGCTTCTGTGGCTCAAGCGCCAGTGCGCCAGTCTTCTATCCAGGCGGCCAGGGTTCGACCATCGGCTAGGTCGTGATGAAATTTGTGGTGGACAAAGCAAACGCTGTACAGGATTTTTCTCGGGGTACTTCCGTTTCCGTCTGTCATTCCACCAACACTCTCCACTAGTGGCACCAACTTTTGAAAAATGGTTGGGTACGTATCTCAACCCATTAGTTATACGTTCACAAAAGAAAAAGCTTATGGCCTTAACTCTGCCAGTAAAAATAAATAAATAAATAAGTAAATAAATAAATAAATAAACAAGCAAACAAACAAAAAAATAAATAAAAATCCCTTCCATGTATCATAATATTAATTTCCATAATAGTGGTATTACTACGGATAGTATATATAGGATGTTCTGAAAACAAAAGTTTCATCATTTAAAGAGGAGGTAATATGCATCAAAACAAGACATAAAAGTCCTACAAACATGGATCCTAAACTAACATCTTCTCAGAAATGAGCAAACGTTTACTATCATTATAAGAGCAGTAGGTCTACTGGGTGTTCATTTCAAAGTGTGTCATGACGTCACTGTTGATGAGTCAGCGATTTGAAGCGAGTTTCAGCTTTTGTGTCAGAGAAGTTGCCTATTAATCAAGGCGTTCAATCTGAACTTGAGAACATGTACGGTATAACTTGAACGTCGTAGCAACAGATGGCGGTCTGTACGGTCAGTGTGCTACCATAACCTCTTTCGAACTGTGTTTTGCGCGGGCAAGTCGTAAGCAGGGTATTTGTTATCATCGGTTGCGTACGGCAGCATTCCACAACACAAATCAAATGCTTCGTGTCCATGTTGACCAGCCAAGTTAATGTCAACAAATACGTAAGTAATCGTCTTAACTCTCCACATATCCCGACAGTAAGAAAAAACTCATCTCAGTACGTGTTTCCAAACAGTTCACATTCCTGCCACTACAGGCGTTACCGTACGTATCGGTAAGTACTCTTCGGAATGAACGCCGTACTTGCCAGACAACTTCTCTGGCACATAAGTAATACACCTCTGCGGAAGTGTAGGAAGATTGAATTCTCTAGGCTCAACGGCTAGCCACATGACGGCATACAGCGAGTCATGACACACTTTGAACTGAACACCCAGTATATCTTCTACTGTCAACTCTTTGGCAAGAAACAAAACGTGCTCCGATTCAACAGATACGAAACTAATTCACCCGACTGATGTAATGTGGACTCACCATTACGTAGCACGACGTACTGCAAATGTGTTTCTCCTAACAACACTTTTCCCTACAAATTCGTCACAAAAATCTTGTTACTTTTCAGCACTATACTTATGCACATTTAAAACAGTAATACAATTTAAGTTTTTTTTTCTGGAACATTTTTGAACGGAGAAATGTTTTCATTATTTTCAAAGCGGAAAAAGATCTCTAGGCAATGGCTGTACTTATAAAACAGGTATAGTCAGATATATTATATTAGTTATGTTAGCTGCAAACGAATAGGAAGACAAGTTGTTTGGGAATTTTTTTTATTCTATTTAATGGCCTCCCTATACAGGAACAGTCATGATGACTGTATCTTGTATAAAACTGAGTTAAATAATAATAATAATAATAATAATAATAATAATAATAATAATAATAATAATAATAATAATATACAACGTAGTTGGTGTGTATTGTGCCACGTCAGAATCGTCTTGTCAGCAGGTGCAGCACCGCATGTTAAAACTCCCATCTGAAGACACGCCTGAACTCTCACTAAACTCCGTGTACTATGGTATTCCAATACACACCAAGTACGTTCCGGTGAGTTGACCTTAACACTCTAAATGCTGTAGAATTCACATTGAGTTGAAATGTAAACATTTACGCCATAACACAATTTGCTTCTATCCAACAATGCCAGAATGACAAACGAAAGAGTGAAGACATCGTCTTTTTATTTCTTATAATGCCATCTATTGTTTTCTGCCAACAATTACAATATATTACACATTTCCTAAAATTCTTTGAGCCGTTCTTTCTAATGGCACCGGTATGAATTTCTAATACTCATAATTACAAAATTATAGCAGTTTATAATCACGAAGTATTTCTGTGGACACACTTTATCTAATGTATGCATAGTGAGTAAGGATAGGTTGCAGTTTTTCTCAAGAAATTATTATGTTGGTAAGCGTGTGCCGATAATTTTAAAGGTTCGCTCGCACTCTTACGATGATTGATAGGAATTTCCGGACGTTCTCCTGACGGTGGCATACAGGTGTCCAAGTTGCGTAACGATTACACAATCTGCATCTTCGTGCTGTGTTCGACGCCCGCGGCGGTCATTTCAAACAGGTGTTGTCACTCACAGCTGTGCAAGGCCTTCAAAATAAATTACACTTCTGTGTTAGCTCAGGCGATATAGTGTCTGGCAATGGAAAGAAGAGTGCTGCAGCATGAGGAGACGAATTTAACTAGTAGTCATTTCAGCTATATGTTCCTTTTTATCATCTCTACACACTTCTCTTACCCTAAGCTCTTTTCGTGATCTTTTGCTAGATTCCTTCTTTTCTTGCTCTTTTTTTCTTTCTCGCATTCCTTCTTTTTTTTATAATCTCCTTCTCCTCTAAACTCCATATCCGTCATTTCCTCAACTTTATTCTCTTTATGACAGGGAACGTCTATGGTATGTTC
Organism: Periplaneta americana; assembly: GCA_025594305.2. Lineage (NCBI taxonomy): Eukaryota > Metazoa > Arthropoda > Insecta > Blattodea > Blattidae > Periplaneta > Periplaneta americana. The sequence goes on from JAJSOF020000035.1 coordinate 25,236,529, forward strand.
GAGATACAAGAGAGAAAAATTGTAAAATTTTGATATGAAAAGTTTTCTGTAACGTCACTCATATGTCTCGTGGTTTTCCAAGAGATTCATCTCGCTCTATTCTCTATATTTAAATGTAAAATGTAAAAATGGTAAATTTTAGTAACTTAAAATAAAAAATGGCACTTTTAACATCAAATTTAACTTTTAATAGCACTTTCGATGTAAAAATTTAGCATTTTGTAGCGTTTTGGAATGGAATATTTTTAATGGAAAGTTTGGTAGTAGAAATTCAATATCATCAATATGTTAAATGTTGCATTTTCCATATCAAATTTTTGAAAATAGCATTCATATTAATTTTGAATGTCGATATTCCTAAATTCGAGGAAACAATACAATAGAAATAGTAACAATATAGCTCTTTCATATAAATTTATGTAAAATTAACACAGGTATCTACTTAAACCAATAATATTTTGTATTTGTATTTAACGTAAACCGTAACAGGCAACAAGGCATAATACATGGAAAATGATGACGATGTCTTTAATGACAACAATAGCAAGTGAAGTTATGGTGTGCCTTCACATTTTAAACCAATTAATATCATATATCTTTGGATTTACTTATGCATTTTCTATTTATTTATTAACTTTTATTTATTTGTCTTTTACTTACTTATTTAGCTTTTACTTATTTATTTAATTCCTTTTTATTTATTTATTTATTTACTTATTTATTTCTTCATTCATTCACTTATTATTTATTTGTTCATTCACTCATTTATTTATATTTTGTTTATTTATTTATCTTTCACTTATTTACTTACCTATTACTTATGTATTAATCTTTTATTTTTATTTACTTATTTACTTATTCATTCATTTATCTATTTATGTATTTATTCATTCACTTATTTCTTTATTCGTTCATTTATTTATTTATATATTTATCTTTATATGTATTTTTTTTACTTCTTTATTTGCCTTTTATTTTTGTTTGTTTACTTATTTATTTCTTTATTTCTTTATATATTCATTCAATTATTTATTTATTCACTTATTTAATTATTGACCTCTTTATTTATTCATTCCTTCATTTATTTATTCACTCACTTATTTGTTTATTCAGTCGCTTATTTATTTGTTTATTTATTCATTAATTTATATATTTGTCTTTTACTTATTTATCTTTTATTTATTTATTTATTCATTCACTTATTTATTTATTTATTTATTTATTTATTCACTTATTTATTTATTTATTTATTCATTCACTTATTTATTCATTTATTTATTCATTCATTCACTTATATACTTATTTATTTATTCACTTATATATTTATTTACTTATTTATTTATTTACTCATTTATTTATTCATTCATTTATTTTATATCTTTTCTTTATTTATTTATTTTTTACTTATTTATTTACTTGTTTATTTACTTAATCACTTATTCACTCAATTATTTATTTATTTATTTTGGCGCAGCTAAGGCCATACTACAAGAAGTGATAGTTTTTATACATAGAAATAATAACAGTTATAATATTACAACTTAAATATAAAATCATTACCTAGCAGGTTAATGAGCGTATATAATGAAATATTAAACATGAGAGTGTCATACATAATAAGCAATATACATAAGAAACGGATTACAATAAAATGCTCTGCTTAATTTAAAATTATAACTATGTATAACCCTATCTCAGGGCAGTTCAAGAGAATAAACTACAAGCAACATTAGGACTTTCAATATAATAAGTAAATGATTTATCATGAAACGTGGTCCACATCTGTGGAGTAACGGTCAGCGCGTCTGGCCGCGAAACCAGGTGGCCCGGGCTCGATTCCCGGTTGGAGCAAGTTACCTGGTTGAGGTTTTTCCGGGGTTTTCCCTCAACCCAATATGAGCAAATGCTGGGTAACTTTCGGTGCTGGACTCCGGACTCATTTCACCGGCATTATCACCTTCATCTCATTCAGACGCTAAATACCTAAGATGTTGATAAAGCGTCGTAAAATAACCTACTTAAAAAATCACGAAACGTGAAAAACTTACAATGAGAAAGAATGTGTCATATTCGTGGTAGCCATTGTTTGATTCTCTCTCATTCTTGTATTTTTTCTCTTCATTTTACTTCTCTTTTCTATCTAATTTCTAAAACGCTTGTTAAGTACTTCAATTTTGCGATTGTAGTCCCATAAAATTAGCTACATAAAGTTTGCTAACATTTCCAACTAGTTACGCATCGCTGCCGTGTGTTACAACTGAATTCTAAAGATCTAAACTGACAGTAAATAAATTGATCGTAAGGACAAACGCCTACAAAACCATCTATTAACTGAACGCAGCTCACGCGTGTAGAAGAAGTTGCCGATCGTTCACGGCGAACTGACGTCATTAAAGGGTCACTAACTCAAAGACCTAAATGTTGCCGTCATAGAATATCTTGATTAACGATTTCGAAAGCACATTTTTATGAAAAGGAAAAAAAAAAAAAAAAAAAGCTATAAAATATTAAGGTGATATTTTTACAGAATATTTTACGGTTCTAATACGATGGCGGACGACAAAACTATTAATTTCGAATTACTAAAATTAAAAAAAGGAATTTATGTGGAATGTACTGTAAGTAATTTGCATATTTTATGTCTTACTTGCAAATCATATTCTACCATTATATAAATGCGTTTCAAGTTATTTGCAACTAGAAGTCAAGATTTTATAGTGCATATACAATGCATATTTAAGGGGTACAATACAGTTGCTTTTTTAATCTATTGCAAACTTACAACATGTAGACAGAGCACTGCTGGCTGTGGATCACAGTGGACAATTCCGCGGCAACCAACAAAGCACTCCATAATTAAACGCATTGCTGATCCTGTGATGTTGAAAGGAGCTTCTCATCATTTAAGAAGATTCTTGTGGACAAGAGAATAAGCTTGCTGCCTGACAATTTAAAAAAATATGCATAAATAAATAAAGTTGTCTCAATATTCTTACGTATAACAAAAAACCACAAATAAAAGCAAATTTATTTCTGACTGAGGTTCTGGCTGATATGTAAGTGTACATTATTATCCGACAGTACATCTCATTTGACGATATGTGTCAAAGGAAGAACAATATGTTATTTATTGTTTGTATGCATCTGAAGTCTGACTAGTGTAATATGTAGCTAGTCGGCGATGTATGCCATTATCTCCTGGCCTAGTTATCTAATAAGTGATGTCATGTTTGCATCACTTCTGAGTCTTAATATTTTACGAGAAAAATTCGCTCCGGCGCAGGGGATCGAATCCGGGTCCTTGGTTCTAGTACCAAGCGCTCTGACCACTGAGCTACGCCGAATTCAGTCCACAGCACCGGATCGGAATTCTCCTCCTTTAATGTTCCCCTTTAAGGCCTGACTCCAAGTTAGGCATATATATATAACGTAATTCGGGGGAAGATGCCAGTTGGGGGAAGACGCAACTTTGTTTGCAGTTCTTTTATGTGTCAGCAATTGACAGCGCGGATCCTCTAGTTTGAAGAGTGTTGACGGGATGGACACGTAGCGTGTGCATTTGTCTTACTTTATCGTCTTTCATCGCCGTTATTTTGGGTCTTGTGAGCATATAGTCTGGTTAGTACACACTTTATAATATTTCGTTGCTTATATTTACGCTTCATAGACTGATGTTTTATTTTAAATGGAATATCTGCTATATACGTGAGTTGTGCATTTTGTTACGCACACTAGACATGCAGCTACGGCAACAACCTTGCGGCAGTAGGCAAGGTTAAGAAATACATTATTTAACCCGTAAATTATGTTTTGGGAAGGTTATTATTTAATAATATTTTACATTATATTATTTTACATGTTCCCTGATACTTTACAAAAGTATCAATGATTAAAAATGTAATTCATATTTCATTTTTATGCAGACGATGACTTGAGACTGCAAAATAAAAACAGATTGGACATCTTAGTCAACATCTATATATAATTTGAACTGGTAATGGAAATTACGGGAAAACGGCTGAACGGATTTTAATAAATAACCCTCATTTTGAAGCTTGGAACCCAAATTTTTCGGAAAAGTAGTAGTTTTCAGTGAAATGTCAATTTTCCTACATCATTTTCGTATTTTTCAAAATCCATCTGTCGTCAGTTTTGAGAAATACATAGGCCTAATCACGGCCGACTTGATATTCGCTTCCTTCTACAGCCTAATGAGTTCTCAGATTAAAACAAAACACAAGCATACTACAATAAACAATACCACACGAAGGCTACGACCTCCAGGATTGCTGACATATTTAGAGTTGAGATGGCTCAGATTCTCTGACATCATAATTCCAATATGTCGATCTTCATTTGTGTAACTTTTTCAGAACGTTTCTGTAATATTGGTTATTAAAAACTTCATGACTTATTAAAATGAATTTACAGGTTAGATTCTCTGGTGTGTAATTTTCTGAATAGAGCTGTCTGTGCGTTGGATATTAAAAACTACAAAATTTAGGAATGTTTGATGACATTACCATTAAAAATGAAATATTATTATAGTGAATGCCATGATGTGAGTTTTGTTACTAATCATACACATTAATGCTGTATTGGTGATATGAAAGTGGAACATTTTGGGTTTATATAAGTAGACGTAGAGAATTTTTGAAGTTAGATCTTCATTTCTGTAATATTTACTGAGTGACGGCTATATAGTAGTCTATACAAATCTTACATAAGGTAACAATTTTGTTATGAAAAATGAAATATTTTTATAGTTATTAATCAAGTGGTATGGGTCTTTTCGATATTATATTTAATGGTGGTGTAGTGTAGATATTTAAAGCTGAAAAAACAGTTATGCTATTGGTTGTTCTGTATGGTTGTGAAACTAGGACTTTCACTTTGAGAGAGGAAGAGAGATTAAGGCTGTTCGAAAATAGGATGCTTAGTAAAATATTTGGGGCTAAGAGGAATGAAGTTATAGGAGAACTGGAGAACTGCACGCATTGTCTTCACCTGACATAATTAGGAACATTAAATCCAGATGTTTGAGATGGCAGCGCATGTATTTACGTATGGGTTAATCTAGAAATGCATATAGAGTGTTACTTGGAAGACCTGAAGGGAAAAGACCTTAAGGGAGGCAGACGTAAATGGGAGGATAATATTAAAATGAATTTGAGAGAGGTGAGATATGATGGTAGAGACTGGATTAATCTTGCTCAGGATAGGTACAGATAATGGGCTTATATATGAGGGCAGCAATGAACCTCCATTTGTAAGTAAGTGATATAGATATTTATATGTGTGATTCTCTTCAGTATTGTCTGGAGGATGCACAAAAATTATAATGCCTAAGGGAAGATCAAAGATATTACTTACTGATAAAATAAGAAAAAATGTTTAGTGTCCCGATCACTTTAGCAAGATACTTGGCAGGATAAAATGATTCTACCCTCTACATTTCGAGGTAGTTCACGAAACATGCAGCAGCTATACAAGACGCTATGTCTGTTGTTGGAAAGCATGGCAAATCTGAATTTTCATTACTCTAACCTACAATCCTCAATGACCTATTCCTTCACTCCCACATGAAAAACCGACTGATCGTCCTGACATTGTTACTTGCGTTTTCGCATTGAAATTCAAGAACTGAAGATGTATAGGTTCAATAAAAAAGTATTTAGCATGAAGAAAACCATTCAGAGGGATATGTTTATTATGGAAGCAAATAACTTCCGAAATGTCTGGTATTCTTCATTGGAAATAAATTTGAAAATTTTGAATTTGAATTTCTTCTGTAATGAACTTAAGGATTTGCTGCACAAGCCACTAGTAAAATTTAATTCGAGCTGCTGAAGATTTTATGGATAAAAATCGTCACGCGCTGCAGCGAGGTTGTGTGGCATTCCATACAGAATCAAATGACGAATGGAATCTTCAAACATTTAAAACGAGTCCTTCCAAATTAGACCTACATCAATAGTTGCTTCCATCAGAACGGATAACGGGATTTCAATTCTAGAAACAATCAGCCCTATTCCTAAGTAAGGAAATCTAAACTCTTTGGGCGTAAAAAAAAAACAAACAGCGGATATCTCAACTACACCACAGAGAAGAGAAACTATACGGAAAAAGGCCAGAAAAAAGAAACCTTCCCAACCAAGAAAGAAAAAGAAACTTGTAAGTCCTTCTTCTTGTTCTTCTTCTTCTTCTTCTTCTTCTTCTGTTGACGAAATTAGTCACGATGACAGTGGTAATAGTTTTGATGAGGAAGATGATTTTTGTTGTTTGTTCTGGACACTTTTACGCTAAGACAGGTTCCAAGTGTGACTGGATTCAGAGCACCGCATGCAAGAAATCCTTGCACGAAGATTGGAGTGGTGATAGTTTCAATGAAATGGTGCAGGCTCACTAACATTCAGAATTGTGTCCTAATTAATCAATTTTTGCAAAATAATCATGAAACAAGTTTATAATTAAATTCATAGATGTTTCTCTATAGTTGTAATAAAATACACATAAAATATTCCAATGTTTATTTTATGTATGGAGTGGCATCTTCGTATATATGGGGGAAGATGACTGATGCGAGTTCTTTTAACATGAAAAATTGTTAACAATATACGCACTTGCAAAGGAACCAATCATTATACAGAGAAAATTATAATTGAAAAATACGATAAAGTTTGTATTGGCTTATCACTTCAGGTTTGAGTTGTATAGCCAAGAAATACCTTAGTTGTGGCGTCTTCCCCGAATTACCTTATATATATCCAATGTCAACTGCCATTATACTAGGAGCGCACTCAGCTGAGTGACTTATTGGCCGGGAATCCGCAGTTATTATGCCCTGCTAGCTCAGAGAATATTATAGATATATATTAATTTGTCCTACAGAATTTATCTGTAATATTGACACTTAATTTTTCTCCTAAAATAGATAAAACAGATAAATTCTGTAGGACAAATTAATTATCTATAATAATCACTTCTGAGGTTCAGATCTGTCTTCTGACAGTTGACTAAAACAATAGACAACAATTACAAATTACTTAAATAAAATAAGTTTTTTTTATTTTAACAGTTCATATTTTGTAATGTTTAGTGCAATAACATGTCCTAACTTTTAAGTGCATACGTGGATGCAAATTTTTGCCATTTTGAGTGCATATGAATCTGCCCTCTAGTAACAACATGAACTGTTGCCATGAAGTCAAAAGGAGGAAGCAACGGAAGAGGAAGCTTTTAATATAAAAGTGAACCTCTGCGAAAAGAACTGAGGAAGTGACTAAATGAACTGCTTTGGGTAGAGTGTGGACATTACGAGGAAGTGAATAAAAACGGCTAGAAGCATTTGAAATGTGGATATGGAGACGAATGAAGGGTGTGAAATAGACAGATAGAATAAGAAATAAACTTGTGCTACAAATAGTGAGTGAAGAAAGAATAATGCTGAAACTCTTCAGGAAGAGAAAATGAAAATGAAAGAATCGACTCGATTCTTAAGAAGAAACTGCCTAGTGAAAGATGCACTGGAAGAAATGGAATGGTAAACATGGCAGAAGAAGGTGTCAGATGATATATATGATAACATTAAGATATGCGGACCGTGCGCGGAGACTAATAGGAAAGCGGAAAATAGGGATGATTGGAGAATGCTGAGTTTGCAGTGAAAGGCACTTGGACAGAGAACCGTGAATGAATTAATTATAGCTTTTGATATGCGCAACCATTACAAAGGGGAAAGTTATCAATGAACAAGGTAAATACAATAAATATAGCCTACGTGTTTGAAGGTAGGGCTTCCACGCTTTCTTAACAAAGGTGGTGCGGTCAGTAACTTATTTCGACGACATTTAACCCCCTCCTTTCCAGTACTCAATTTTATTGGAAGGATGTGTGGACCACTCAGTTCTCTAGAATCTATACTGAGATCGCTTTAGAATCCTTCAGGAGCAGTTTGAACCGAGCGAGGTTACCCAGTGATAAAACATTAGAGTCGCATTCGGGAAGTTCCAGGTTCATATCCCGTGATCGACCAATCCGACTGTGGTTTTTAGTTTTTTCCTCGGATCACAAACAAAAATATTTAAAATGAATTTTTGTGTTTTTGTGTGTCTGTATATTTCATATTGTTCTAGTGTGTTTAGTTTCTGGCTTTTTGATTGGATGTGTAGTACTTCCATGTCTGTGTTGATGTCTCTGTAGGTGTGGTTAGCATTTGTGATGTGCAACTACACATCCAACCAAAAAGCCAGAAACTAAACACACTAGAACAATACGAAATATACAGACACAAAAACACACCCCCAATGAAATTCTCAACACACAACTCAATTTCAGAACACACACACTCTTTGACTCCACATTACACCACACAAACACACCCTCACAGAAAACAAAACAAGAGGCGCCAAGACCAAAACGATCAGTTCTGAGGATGACCCATAATAGGTCGAAACATGTAAACCAGGTACGATAGAATTAACACAAGAAAGTCATATAATACATATTCCAAAAGGTGTTAATATTATTTTTCTAAAGAGTCCTAATTTTTTTATCACACCAGAGATTAACACTGTAAATTTAAGTTCGGGCAATTTGTACTTACGTCACCACTATATTTAACGAACTAGCCACCACTGACAATATATTTTCCTTCCTCCGAAACGTAGTAAAAACCTAATGTCCCATTTCATGTTGGCAATAGTTTTTCAAGGGTCGTGTAAGCACTTTCATGGTGAAGTTTGCTGGAAGGAGAAGTTCAAAGCCTTACTTTAAAGTGAACTGTATCCAGTTACATGAAACCGTGGTTTAAAATAACATAAGCCACGATTATTGTCCTTGTAAATATAGACAAAACAAAAGACGGTTGTTCCAAGTACTGGTAATACTCAACAGACAGACCTTTGTTTCGTTTTAAGACAATGAAAGTCCTTTTTTTATAGTTGTAGGCGTCTGACCTCTTGACTCTGAAAGGTCACAGCCTCATATCCATGCTAATTATTACCGTCATTTCTGCCGAGACATTTAAAGTGAATTTTACTTGTGGAGTATATTCACATGAAGAAAATTATATTTACCTTCACGGAGAATAAATATGGCATGTTCATAATCTATCTGCATCATTATTAACATCAATAGAGAATAAGACCACATATTATATACAGCCTCAAAGTTGTACGTTTTAAACAACAATTTATTTATTTATTATGTAGCAATAAATATTTCTCTCGTTTACTTTACTCAGTGTCTATTCCAAAGGACTAAATTAAATGATTTAATAATACGCATCCAAATATGGCGAAATTTCTTTTTCTGGGTCTCACACAATGCAACAGATACTATAAATAAGACATTCAATTTCATTGACTATTACACTTTTACTACGTCATACTACTTTTGACCAATAAATCGGTAAGAAAGGACGTATTTCAACCAATCATGGCTGCTTATCGCACAACTTTATCGCGTCCCTATCATTTGTTTAATTTTATCGCGTCCCTAGCATTTCTTTCTTTGTTTGCCAACATTTCAAACTGCGCTGGTCTGGACGTAAAAAAAAAAAAAAAAAAAACAGAAAATTACAAACCACTCCAGTCGATGCACAGCAGTTTCAAATATGACTCGCATTGGCATTCAAGAACAAGAATTAATAAAGATCATTGGTCATACCTATGCATCTTCCCTGAAACTCTATTTACAAATAAATGAAGAGCACCATTCGGAAATCCTGAATAAGTTGAGGAATACACCATGTAGGCCTACATCAACGAGTTCCACTTCTTTTACGCACACGTCCAATATAACATCAACTGAACCACCAACCACTAAAACATTCAAATTTGACAATTGTACATTCAATAATTGTTCCTTTTAAAATTATTCATGTTTATTTTTTATATCATCGTCGTTAATTAAAACTTTTCTAACACTTGTATATATTATTTAGGTTATGTTATAGATTCTGCTATATGATATTATGGATAGTCACGTATCAGAGATTGTTTAATATTAAGATTTATTGAAAATCATCTGTCAAGTGACGTTGATTACTGGGATCCAGATAATTGAAGTGGAATGCAACTGTTTTAATAAAAATGAAACTGAATCAACAAAGCCTTCTTGACTAGTAAGCCTAACACTGCCATCGTGATCTAGGTCGAGAAGGCATTGCTAGTAATCGTCTACAGATTTCAATGAAGATTCCATAGTTGGCACAACTGATAGCAAGATAACAGCTAATCATAACACACCACTGTCATCTAGCATGCATCTAGCGTAATATTTGTAATCTTGAGATGGTACCACATTCTAGTATATATAGTCGCGAAGCTCAATACGTAGTAAATATGCAAACATTAGGTAGTTGCTCACCACTAGGATCGCTAATATCGCCTCATTACAGGCAATACAAAATAATACCGTCACAGTCTATTGTTTCTAGCACCCTCAAAACTCAAGCTTCGTGACTGTATATAGTAGACTGTGATGGTACAATAATACATTTGAAGATAGTTGTATTTTCGTAAGTTAATTAATATTTTATTGTATTGGAGTACTTCGTTACTTCTATCGTGTAATAGTCAATTAAATCCCACTCGAGTTTTGATTTTCTCTAGATAAATCAAAACGTCTAGTGAGAATACTGTTGATAAATTCTAATCTACCGTAATCTCACTAGAGATTTTGATTTATCTAGAGAAAATCAAAACTCGATTGGGATTTAATTGCTTATTATTATATGATTATATAAAAAATATATATAAAGATTAAAAGAAATGAAGTACTCTTATACAAAACAATTTTAATTGACTTACTAAAACACTAAACTCCCTTGAAAATGTATTATTATACCATCTCATCATTACAAATATTCCGCTAGATGGCAGTAGTGTGTTATGAGCTGTTCTCTTGTTACCAGTTGTGCAAACTATAGAATCTTCACGTTAGACATACTCGTAAAAGGCATGTTAAAACCTAGTCCTAATTCGACAGTGTTTTCATTCAATTGATTAAAATATAAAAACAATATAATTCCTACAGTATTAAAACACACATTAAAAATCACGTTTAGACCATACATGTTTCAGAACGTGCTGTTTTATCTTCAATGGCCATCTGTAATGAAATAATCTCTTGATATAATGTTACTCAAAATTTAAAATATTGAAATTGAAGTATTAATAATGTGTATAAAATTGAAAACGGCCATAGTACAGAATGAATACTTACGACTAATCAACTGATGTTAGGTGATGTATGACATCGGTGTGGGTTGGTGACTGAATGCGGCGTATTAAAATTAATAATGGTGGCGCTTATTATGACTAGCTGGTCAAATTGAAACTTAATACAGATCAATGAGATTGTTACTGTCAATTGGAGCTTTATCATTTAAATTAAATAATTTAAATCTATAGAGATTTATAAAGACTATTACACTTTTACTATGTCACACTACTTTTGACCAATAAAACGGTACGAAAGGACGTCTTTCAACCAATCATGGCTGCTTATCGCACAATTTTATCGCATCCCTAGCATTTGTTTAATTTTATCGCGTCCCTATCATTTGTTTAATTTTAACGCGTCCCTAGCATTTGTTTCTTTGTTTGCCAACATTTGAAACTGCACTGGTCTGGAAAAAAAACAAAAAAATACAAACCACTCCAGTCGATACAGCACTTTCAAATATGACTCGCATTGGCATTCAAGAACAAGAATTAATAAAGATCAAATTGAAGAGCACCATTCCGAAATCCTGAATAAGTTGAGGGATACACCACGTACATCAACGTACACACTTTTTTTCACGTACAATATAACATCAACTGAACCACCAACCACTAAAACATTCAAATTTGAAAATTGTACCTACTTTCATTAATTGTATCTTTTAAAATTGTTCATGTTTATTTTTTATTTCATCATTGTTAATTAAAACGTTTCTTGTTCATTTCATCATCCCTAATTAAAACTTTTGTAGCACTTGTTTATATTATTTAGGTTATGTTATAGCTTCTACTATATGATATTATGAATAGTCACGTGTAAGAGATTGTTTAATACTAAGATTTATTGAAAATCATCTGTCAAGTGACGTTGATTACTGGGATCCGGATGATTAAAATGGAAAAAATGTTTTAATAAAAATGAAACTGAAACAACAAAGCCTTTTGATAGTAACGTCCACAGAGTTCAATGAAGATTCCATAGTTGGCACAACTGATAACAAGAAAACAATCATAAAACACTACTGCCATCTAGCGTAATGTTGAGATGGTACAATTTTTCATTTGAAGACAGTTGTATTTTCGTAAGCTAATTAATATTGTATTGTATTGGAGTACTTTGTTACTTCTAATCTTTATATGCTTTCTTCTAATCGTGAAATAGTCCATTAAATCCCACTCGAGTTTTGCTTTTCTCTAGATAAATCAAAACCTCTAGTGAGATTACTATTGACAAAATTACAAATAATACCAAGGATAAATAAATAAAAAAGTAAATAAAAAATTAAAGTAAGAAATAATGGAATTAATTAATTAATGCGCATTCTGTGAAGCAAAGTCACAGTAAATATTAGAGATCGAATCGCGGTCTCCTCTGATAAAAATTCTTTGGCAGACTTGACTTGTGGTGGTAAGGACTGAATTCCGAATTATCTTGAGAATACTTGAGAGAAGTCTGTGCTGCAGGAGTATTAACCCAGAACCTCAAGAACGGGAGGTCATTACAACCCGACCACATAGCTCAGTGCTGGATGCAACTAGAATATTAATAGGTGCACATTAAGGCTGATGTATTTAATTTGTAATTAGAAGCAACGGGCCAGGGGCAGGACTTCGAAAACAGTGGCGCCTTATAAAAAGTCAGATGACTTTCAAGTTTGCCTGGAAACTTTCAATTGAAAATAAATCTGAAAAATTTTTGCTTTCATACAATATGAATGAATTAATTAGTCATATTTTCTCATTAACGCTGCAAAGTACAGTAATTGTACCATCTTCAGATGTTTGTATATGATGCTAATTGTTACGACAAACCTGATGTTCGGTGATGCATAACGACCGGTGTGGTTTTTTGTGACTGAATGTCGTGCACGTATTAAAAAAACAATGGTGGCACTTATTACTATTTGCTGGTCAAATTGAAACTTTATCAAACTTAAATTAGATTGCTTTGTCATTATTTAAAAGCTTTATCATTTAAAAAATAATTTAAAAAACTTTTAAAACTATTTAAAGACAAAGTTTTACATCAGATAATAATAACTATAAATAAATAAAGAAGTAAATAAAAAATTGGCCGGTTTGAAGAAATAATGGTGATCTAATTATTTATCACCAAAGTGCCTCATTCTTCAAACCGGCCAAAGTCACAATAAGTGATCACATATTCACATAGTTAAAGTGATGAAAACTATGTGCTTTTAAATAGTTTTAAACAGTGTTTTTAAACAGTTTTTAAATAGTGTTTTTAAATAATGACTGAAAATTCTAATTTAAGTTTGATAAAGTACCAGCAAATAGTATATAAGAGTTAAGGTGTCTGTTCTCCATGACAGTACTTAACCGACAGAAGCATGCTCAAAAACACTGAGGTCATTTAAGTCCAGATACAACCCGACCAGGCTTAGCTCAGTGCTCATATACAAACATAGAATATTAATAGGTGAAAACGTTAATGAGAAAATATATTTAATTCATTCATATTGTATGATAAGCAAAGGCGGAATACACACACGAAATAGTCAAATTGTGACAGCTTATCGTTATATCTTCAACATGAAAAAACAATGTGAGCATACGTCTGTGAAACACGTGTTCAAATTCTTACCAGATCACAAACCACTTAACGCAGAGCGGAGAAAATAATAATAATAATAATAATAATAATAATAATAATAATAATAATAATAATAATAATAATAATAATAATAACTCATAATAATCATCATCATAATCATAATAATATATAAACAATTGAAATATAGGCCTACTAATGAGCAGAAATAAATTGTTTTTTTAAGTAATATTTCAACAAATTGGGGTTCAAATCATCAGAACTCATATAGAACAACTAATAATATAACTGCTTTATAAATTCTAACTTTCAGCTTTTAGCAGAGCAGACTTGATCACAAAAGCTTCTCAACCGATTAACAATAGACATTTCCCATATTTATTCTACGTTTCATTTCCTCTCGAGTGCAATTTATATTTGTTATTGTTCCTCCAAGATATTTGAATTTTTCCATCTTTTCAAAGGATAAATTTATAATTTTGATATTTCTATTTCATACCACGTTCTGGTCACGAGACATAATCATATACTTCGTTCTCTTAGAGTTTACTTCCAAATCTATCTCTTTACTTGCTTCAAGTAAAATTCCCGTGTTTTCCCTAATCGTTTGTGGATTTTCTCCTAACATATTCACGTCATCCGCATAGACAAGAAGGTGATGTAACCCGTTCAATTCAAGCCCTGCCTGTTATCCTGAACTTTCCTAATGGCATATTCTAGAACAAAGTTAAAAAGTAAAGCATCTCTTTGCTTTTGTCCGCAGTGAATTGGAAAAGCATCAGACAGAAGCTGGCCTATACAGACTTAGCTGTATGTTTCACTGAGACACATTTTAATTAATCGAACTATTTTCTTGGGAATACCAAATTCAATAAGAATATTGTATAGAACTTCTCTCTTAACCGACTCATATACCTTTTTGAAATCTATGAATAACTGATGCATACTGTATCCTTATATTTTCATTTTTTCTCAAATATCTGATCAATAGTCGATCTATTACGCCTAAAATCACACTGATGATCCCCAACGATTTCATCTATGTATATATGGAGTTAATCTTCTGGAAAGAATATTGGACAAAATTTTGAACGATGTCAACAAAAGTGATATTTCTCGAAAGTTACTATAGTTAGTCTTTTCCCCTCTAAACAACTTGCAACGTTATATTTTTAGGAGTACGTAATCATTGAGAATTTAAGTGCATCTTGTTACTTGTAGGCATATTTAAAAATCTGATTTATGTAGGGCCAAGTATTTTGTATTAGAGAGGCAAAAACCTGGAAGTTAACTTTTATTTTATTTGGTTATTTAAGGACGCTGTATCAACTACGAGATTATTTAGCGTCGATGAGATTGGTGATAGTGAGATGATATTTGGCGAGATGAGGCCGAGGATTCGCCATAGATTATCTGACATTTGCCTTATGGTTAGGGAAAACCTCGGAAAAACCCAACCAGGTAATTAGCCCAAGCGGGAATCGAACCCGCGCTCGAGCGCAACTCCGAATCGGTGGGCAAGCGCCAGAGTCGACAGAGCTACGCCGGTGGCCTGGAAGGTAACTGTTTTTCCCTAAATAATCCTATGATATGATACGAAAACATTCTGGACATTCGTTTTGGATAAAAACTGTGAACTAATATGCCCATTTGAAACGGATGACTGCGAAACTATCACGATGCTACTAACACGTTCATACTACGTGCGTAAGCCCACGTGTGCGAACGACGCTTCCCACCTGTGTGACTTGTTTCACATCTCCTCAAAACTGTGGAAAGAAAGCAACTTTCTCCCTGAGCTGAAATATCCACTCGGCTGTGGAGCCTTAGGACCTTTGGCCCCGGCGTATAGGCAAAATGCATTTAACTGCCAGGAGGGCTGAGAGCTAAAAGCTGCGGTAATTTACGAGGAAGCCGGGGATGCGGAGCGGGGACAAACGGCTGTAGAAAATTACTGCATTCAGTTCACTTCTGCACATCCTCGACAGAGATTTTATTATGTAGATTTAATTACTTGATTGATGCGACTTCGTTTCCTAACAACTGCATAAAGTTAAGAAAGACTAATGACTCTACAGTTCAATCTAATTAATAATGTACACAAAATGAGTTTACTAGCGATTTCTTGCCAGTCTTACTGCAAATTATATGATTTCGTACCTAAACAACCATACAGAATTAACATTAATAGTAACTAGAGACCGGATGTTTAGGCATTTATAACAGCTAAAATAGGCAGGAAAAAAGGCAATAAAACGTGAAAAAAGGTCTTTTTGTTTAAAGTAGTTAAAGGTTTTTTGGAAGTTATTTTGCTATTTTTGGGTGAAATCTTAATATTTATTATGACTTTATTTCATTTGAGGCTATGAAATCTTTTGTTTTAAACTAGGATTAGATACCCTATTATTTTAGATATAAATTATTTTTAACTTGAGTATTAACTTGCGTGTTATTATTCGGTTGAGAAGCTTTTATCATCCAGTCTGCTGTCCAAAAATCTGAAAGTTAGAATTTATAAAACAGTTATATTACCGGTTCTTCTGTATGGTTGTGAAACTTGGACTCTCACTCTGAAGAGGAACATAGGTTCAGGGTGTTTGAGAATAAGGTGCTAAAAAAATTTGGGGCTAAGGGGATGAAGTTACAGGAGAATGGAGAAAGTTACACAACACAGAACTGCACGCATTGTATTCTTCACCTGACATAATTAGGAACATTAAATCCAGACGTTTGAGATGGGCAGGGCATGAGCACGTATGGGCGAATCCAGAAATGCATATAGAGTGTTAGTTGGGAGACCGGAGGGAAAAAGACCTTTAGGGAGGCCGAGACGTAGATGGGAGGATAATATTAAAATGGATTTGAGGGAGGTGGGGTATGATGATAGAGACTGGATTAATCTTGGCAGGATAGGGACCGCTGGCGGGCTTATGTGAGGGCAGCAATGCGGGTTCCTTAAAAGCCATTTGTAAGTAAGTAAGTATTAGTTAAGGTCTTGAAACTTAAAGAATTTGGCGGTATTTTAGTCTTTTTAGAGGAATCTGTCCCTTAATCGATAGTCCGCGTTGAACCGGTACAATAATTTTGAAAAAAAGGCATTATAAATTTTAAAACGGCATAATATAGCCTAGTTTAGCAATAGTACATTATGCAACGAGCCTATAATGGTAGTAATTAAGACGCGAGTATGTTTATGAAACGAGCGCAAGCGAGTTTCATAATTTTCATACGAGCGTCTTAATTACCATTATAGTCAAGTTTCATACGACTTTTTATGCTCGACCATATTTCTAACTTGAAATTATTCATAAGTATTCATGGTATTCTTATCTGACTGAGGAGCGGAACTAACCTTGTGCAAGACCTCGTAAATTGTGAGATGTGCGCAGACGCGAAAGTATTGATTTTTTCCGAGAAACAAATATCGACATTGACCTTGATATAATCTAGAGAGTAAAATAAACATTAATCTTGATATAACCTTGAAATTGAATTAGACATTGAAAAACGAGATTACAAATTGAATTTATTTGAATATTATTTACAATTAACGCTAATTATTATAGTAACAGAACTAGTTGTCTTTCGATTGCATATCCGAGAATAATCGATACTTGCGCTTTCATATTGCTACAATGGTATTTTCTAATTGGTGGAACACCTGAACTTTAATGAATAGATGTACTTTAATGAGGTCCATTAAAGGGCTGCTACTAGGTGTATAACAAAATTACTACATTACTACTTCGTAGTTGACACATATTGACTTATAAAATACTTTTTTCGTAATTAACTGTCTTTTCACAAACCTTACATAACAAAACTGTTCCATCGGTTGAAAACGCATAGGCACCAAATTCACTAACGTTACCATGAAGTTTACTTTTCAATGGTTTACTGAATTTAGGTATTCTAACTAGTCTATCTTATACCTTCTGTCACCCAACAATAACTGACTGTTTTTCACTCGAATTTCTTTCTCCTACAATAATAAACACGTGTAGCACAAAATTGTAACAGTAAGATTTGAAAATATGAAAGCAAACAAGTGAAAATGCTACGTGATAATTTCTATGGGAACGGGCTTAATATTTAAAATTATAAAGCTGATTGTTGGTATCGTGAAGACATGACAATATTATATTTGTAACTGTGGATTGTCGATCATTATTCATATTACACCAACAACAAAACAATTCGTATCAGTCTGTCATAAATTTGGAGTCTCAACAACAACAACAACAACAACAACAACAACAACAACAACAATTAAGGAAATTTCTATTATAGCTTTGAAGGGTTCTCTGCAGATTTTACGGCGACACTTGTATTTCAATTCAAATTACAGTTGAATTTCATTATTCTTTTTTATTTTTTATCTGTATTTTCTCTTATTTTACTGCAAATTTTCATTATTGTAAAACATTATCTACTGTAAATTTCAGTTTACTGCAAACAAATATTTTGTAAAACATTTTTAATGTCACAGCTTAAATGTTACTGTTAAACATTCTTTGTCTTTGGTAACCTCACCAAGTTAAGGAAGATTAGATATTATTTTAGCACGATTATTAGGAGATTAAGCACTTAAATAAATTACTTTTATTTACTATTGTTAGTAAAGTGAGTCACTGTTTCACATACTTACATTTGATACACATTACATTACAATTAATTAGAAAATTGCAAATAAAGAAGAAATATTGTTTTAAATGACAAAAAAGGCATTTATTATTGGATTAGTACGAAAAACGAAAAATAGACAAAATAAAAATTGGTCCTATAACTTTGATTTACCCAAAATCACATTTATATCTATAAAAAAATAATGATTTACTTACACCGAGCAAAAAAGGCATTTTGCCAAACATCCGGGATCTTATAATAACACACACAAAATTAACTAATAGATATTTACTTACGTGTGATAATAATAATAATGATAATAATAATAATAATAATAATAATAATAATAATAATAATAATAAATAATAGGCTAATAATGCATTATTTGTGCGAGATCGTGCGTATTTCCTTGTTTTCCGCACAGAACCAATACGCGGAAAGTGTGAAATACCACATTCAGTATTCTCAACGTAACACACATAACAATTTTCCTCTTCTTACCGCTTAAGCGCGAATTTCATTTTACTGCTTTAGGCTTTTTACATATTATTTTTAGAGACGTTTAACATAGTAATAATTATAAATTGGAAACTTACCACTGCAATTTCACCTAAACTGCAATGTTAATTATTGTTTTTCAATATTTGCAAAAATTAAGTAAACTCTACAACTCCACGAAACTTATTGCATTCCTGATACAAGTAACATTAAGGAAGCCGTGAAAAAATCAACAAGATTCCAGATGCCGATGTTATTACTGCAATATGTTATATAAATAATATTGTTAAAATATTAAAATGAAAAATAAATCATTACATAACCTTACCGTTTGTTTTAAGTTCGCATTTATAGACTGAGGGAAAAAAAGGACAGACGTATATCACGGCCTGCTGGAGTTTAGTAAACACAGAAAACATTTTATAGCAACAATGTTGAAGAAAGATATTTTGGTGTTCCAAAGTTGTCGTCATTAAACAGAAACCAACATGGAGATTTCATTACAACTAATTAGAAATTCGTCTTTCAGGTATGTAATAAACGATCTTCGCACAAAATAATGTACGATACACGAGCGGTATGTTTGTTTTCATGTTCTCGGAAATTAAAAAAGCTCAACTACGTTTCGCTTTTTCAATCTTTTCCTCGACCATGAAAACGTCAACATACCGCTCTTGTAACGTATATCACTATTATGAAACGCTTATGCCGAGTTTCATCAACCAATGTTAATTTTTAACACGTTGTTAAACTAGTTTAACATTTGATTTAACAAAAATTCTGTTCCATCAACAAATGTTAGCTCTAACAAAGAGTTAAACTCTGTGTTAAATTAACATCCCATCTCCCTTATGTTAAAGGCTTAACAATTGTTAAACAGTTGAAAATGGCGGACGTAAATAATGCTTTTGATGTGGAATTGCTGTATTTAGACCGTCTGAATGCCGTTCCTAATAGGGAAAGAGCTTTAAGACGAAATGATTTTGAAAATTTGCGAGAAGAAGAATTTTTGAAGAGATATAGATTGTCCAAAACTGTCGTCGGTAAGGTTGTGGAAGAAATACAAGAGAGGTTAGAATACCCGACCAACAGAAAAATACGTCTATCTCCAATGCAGCAGGTACTGATAACTCTGAGGTTTTATGCCACTGGATCCTTTCATTTAATGGTTGGAGATAATGCTGGAATTTCAAAATCTACAGTAAGTAGAATTGTTAGTAAAGTTTCTGCAGCAATAGCATCAATGAGAAGAAGGTACGTAACATTCCCCTCAGTACAAGAACGCCCGAGTATTGTACAACAGTTTTATGATATGTACAATTTTCCTGGTATTGTGGGTGCAATAGACTGTACGCACATCAAGATTCAGTCACCTGGAGGCAATAGGGCAGAAATATATCGGAATCGAAAAGGTTACTTTTCTGTTAATGTCCAGGTCATCAGTGATGCCAACCTCCTAATTAGGGATATAGTAGCTAGATGGCCTGGATCAGTACACGACAGCACAATATTCAACAACTCGCATATCAGAGCTCAATTTGAAATGGGAGCAATTGATGAGGGTATCCTTTTAGGTGACAGTGGATACCCTTTAAGAAAATATCTACTAACATCATACCTTCATCCCGAAACAAGACCCCAGCACAATTATAATGCAGCACATATTAGGACAAGAAACTGTGTAGAGAGGATGATAGGTGTGTGGAAGAGACGTTTTCCGTTTCTCAGCTTGGGGCTACGAACTAAACGACAAACAACCTTGACGATAATTGTGGCGACAGCAGTGTTGCACAACATTGCAGTGGAGACAAGGGATCAACTTCCTCCAGAAGATTTGACACTGCATCAGTACATCACAGAAAGAAGAAGGAATAGGCACATTAGAAACCAGAATCTTGTTCCTATTCACATGGAAAATGAACAAACTGCAGCAGCTTACAGGAACGCATTTGCACAACAACACTTCGCTTGTAAGTACTACAAACGTTTTATTTTTAAACTTGTTATCTATACTACATGAAACACGCTTAAACTATACATTTCTACCAAACTTCTACAAACAAAATACACTGCAACTAACTTATTCATCCTCAACACGCTTTCTTTTTTCTTTATAGTACATTAATTTTTCTCTAAATGCTTCTTGTTTTAGTTTCTCAGTTTCCATTTTCATTTTCAGCAGTTGTTGCTCCTGGTTATATTTCTGTTGGATTAAATACATTTCTTTTTCACAGAGAGTTGTCCTGCTCTCGGCAAGTGCAGCAATGTTGTTACGACAAAGATTGGCCTGGAAACAAAAATCAGCAGTGAAAATTTTGGCACTCCTGGCGGACTTTTATTATAACCCTCAACGTGACCAGCTGTGATACTGACCTCGGTGACGCGAGTCTGCTGCTTGTTACAGTTTTCTGCTCCTGTTAAAGCTTCAGCCTGGAAGTACAAACCCCGTTTATTAAACTTTCATTCTTAATTTAAAAAATAACTAACCTAAAAACTTAATAGAAGTGTCGTACTCACAACTGGAGTGACAAGAAGAGATGTGTTAGACGCCGGGCCTGGTGTACCCATTTCAAGTGATGCTGTGTTGTCCTCAAGTGATAATTGTTTTGTGTTTACATTCTCCTACAACAATAATACAAATTATAGTTTACAATTTGTCTTGATATAATATAAATTTAAAAGTATATATAGTTAATGAAAGTGATTTATCACCTCGTGTACTACTGCTATGACTTCAACAATATCGCAAGATCTTGCTTCCTGTTCGGTTGTAATTATTTCAGCGTCACCTAAAAATAAAATAAAATTGTTATTAAATACAAACGAATTTCATTTGAATGAATAGATAATGCTAATATAATGCAACTGGTACTTACCATAGTATTCTGAATCACAGTCGAAGGGGTTGCTGTTAGGTTCTATTTGGTCCTCTATGAAGGACAGAACACTTTCATCAACTTTAGTTGTACATTGACCACCACCCGTTTTATACCTTTCCACCCGTTCGTCACTCCTTGCTTTCTTAGCTGATCTTTTTAAGTTAACATAAAATTGTCGCAGTTGTTTTGTTGTTCTTGATGTCACACTCCCATTCGAATTATATTCGTCTCTTAGTTTGTCCCACGTTTCGTCCTTCTCTTTTATTTTCAACCCATCGGTTTTCTTGCACTCTATAATTTCTTTATACTTGTTTACTAGTTCTATCAACAACTCTTTCTCAAAAGAAGAAAAATTTGTGCCCCTCATCCTCTTCATGGTAACTTCGCGCGCCATTATTTCACAGATGTTCAAACAAAAGCGCAACGGAGTGCATTCAGAAATCGTATGAATCATACACCGCCTTCTCGATTCGTTGTGTTCGCTATTCTTGCGAGTATTAACAACATGTTAGTTAACATTTTGCAGGAAAATGTTGGTGAAATGCAAGAGTCTTAACAAATTGTTAAAAATTTTAACTCATGTTAAGAAACAACGTGTTAGCAGAGTTATAACATCTGTTGATGAAACCGGGCATTAACGTGATAGATAGAACAAAAGTGATGAACGATGTACTTATATCTGTTTTAATATTAGCAGA
Source organism: Periplaneta americana (assembly GCA_025594305.2). Lineage (NCBI taxonomy): Eukaryota > Metazoa > Arthropoda > Insecta > Blattodea > Blattidae > Periplaneta > Periplaneta americana. The sequence continues at coordinate 25,259,033 of JAJSOF020000035.1, forward strand.
CCTCGTATCGTAGCAACCACATAATAGTTAAAATAGATTGTGTTAACGTGATAGGAGAAGGCTGAATCTAAGGTTCATTGTAATTAATAATCCACATCAAATGAACTGAAGAGAGATTGTCTTATGTCAGTTTTAGCATAAAACGATTTCGTATCCTAGCAACCACGAAAACATAGTTAACTAAGTTTGTGTTAACGTGACATAAGAGGCCTTGACCCCAGAGGTCAATTGTATGAATAATGCGCATAAAATGAACTTAACAACGATTCCATCACCTCAGTTTTTACTTCTTGAAATCTCAAAGCGTTTTATTCAGCGACTTTCCTCTTTCGACTTTTAATTCGCAGGAGCAGAAATTGAAATAAGCTAGGATGACCTCTCGTTGAAGTGGGTACTCCTAAATAAATAAAACTGAGAAATTGAATGAAAGAACGGGTATGATAACTCTACACCACGGTGACGATGACACATAAGGAAAGAGAAAAATAGAAAAAAGTGGAAGGAAAAGAAGTTAACTAGATGAAGAGAGGGTAGCAGACAGAGATGTCGGTATTCAAGAAAGAACTTGAAAATATTTTTAGACATTCTGTACAATCAGATACGAGTCCACAACAGTGGTTATAACCGAACACTTTTATTTTCTTAATTTTTACCCTTTGTCATATTACTCCTCCCCCTGCTTGTCTACTTTAGTCGGTAATTTATTCTTCCGCCTCCCCCTCTCGAGAAGCTGTGTGGTATCAGATTTGCATCCCCGCATTGTAAATATACTGGAGACCACAGCTGCACCTGCATCAGCTGCTGATCTGGCAACATAGCGCTATCACAATAATAATAATAATAATAATAATAATAATAATAATAATAATAATAATAATAATAATAATAATAATTTATTTATTTATTTTATTTATTTAGAATATTAACGTGCAAAAACAACAGCACAAGGCCAATTACAGTTTAGCACGATACAGAACAGAACAAAACAACAAATGATGATGAGAATGAATGATAGAAAATGGCAATGAGATGAAATACAAACAATATAATAGTCTACATGAATCATTGATCAAATAATAATTATAAAATTATAAATAAAATGGACAAATAATTATAAAATTAGATCAGTGAGTTAAAAACTCAAAGATATACTACACATTAAATGGATCCAAGTTGAATCCATGCAAATTAGCATATTTAATGCATCTGCAGACCGGAGAGAGAGATTTAGGATTCTTATTATAAAACAATTTATGAAATCTTAAACCATTAGCAGGAATACGAAGACTGATATTGCTTATGAAAGATTCACAATCAATATCACCCTTAATGACTTTACAAAAAAATAAATAATCAAGATCCTGACGTCTGGTGCACAAACTACCGCAATTGAAATAATTGCATTTAATCTCATAGTTATAATCAGAATTTGGTAAAAATCTATAAGAACACAAGGAAATAAATTTTCTTTGAATATTCTCCAATTTAGCCGAGTCAGTGGAAGTAATGGAGTTCCATACAACAGATGCATATTCAAGCTTGGATCTAACCAACGTATAGTATAAAATTAATAAACACATAGGAGTGGAAAAAGAATAAGTTATAGACCTAATTAGACCAAGCATTCTTAACGAATGGGTATAAATATATTGCACATGATCATGGAAATATAATTTTGAATCAAGTAGGACACCAAGATCTCTAATACAATCTTTCCTAGTAATTACGACATTACTGAGAGAATAGTTAAATTTTAGGGAGATAGTTTTCCGTGAAAAGGAAATAACAAAAGTTTTGGATTGATTAATTTTCATTCCATTTTCAACAGACCATTGTGAAATTGAATTAATGTCATTTAATAATAATAATAATAATAATAATAATAAATAATAATAATAATGAATAATAATAATTACAAGAACAACCATAATAACAAGAGCAATAATAATACTGCCCTAAAAATGAACAAAGATTCTTCATAAAAAAAAAGTTTCAAGAGAAAAAAGTGCAACTCAGTGCTTTAGAGTATTAAAATAAGCTTATTGGAGAGAAATCCTACCACAATGAACTACTGCAAGATAGGTGGAAACGAGGCATTCACTTTCAATCAACAGCTGACAACCAAAGAGCTCAAGACAAATCAGTGAGAGAGACATTCAGAAATTATGCTGCAGATAGAGTTCGAAATCGCTGAAGGATTTGGCAATATATTGCTGACATACTAGGGGACTATATATTTTGAAGTATGTAATGCCAAACGTAACCTAAATAAATATTCACGGTCTTACTAATAAAAACTCTATATACAGACGTTTAACTGTCTTATACTTATACAACGAGCTACTCATTGTATAAGTCGTGTGTAAATTCCTTACTAATAATCACTACATACGTCGTGTATAACAGTATAACTGTTACACAGCTATGTCATAGTTTCGTCGTTACTTCATTACGAAAGGTAATAGAATATCTGAGGTTCTCGATTGCAGCCGGTAGAGCGCTCTAGTGTGCCGTGTTAAGTATCGATAATACAACGACTCTGATCGATTACCACACTATATTTTGGTCAAAGAGTACAGCTAAAGCAATATTATTCTATGCTCTTTGGTTTGTTCTGTGGTTACAAGGCAACCATCATCATAAAATGACAGTCGATACGAACAGCTGTTACAGGAGCGGCCATTTTTTCTCTATATACAACGCTTGAACTAGGGGTTTCGTGTATATAACTACTGCAAAGCAATTGCCATGCATAGTTACAGACTGTTTATATGTACATCCATCGCTTATGCATGGTTTATTAGTAACGTTTTCTGTCTCAACTCTGCATAAGTCTCGTATAAAAACTATACACGGTTTATTAGTAAGACTGTTACTGTGAAACAGTAACTATGTTGCAATTACTTTTCGAATGCCCTAGTATGTTAACAATGTGACCCTCTAAAATGATTTTATTGCATTTTCACGTATGTTTGTCTGCTCTTATCACAATAATAGTCGTAAGTTTAAGTATATTCAATTTACCCCATAGAGGAGGAAATTTGGATATGTGCAATATTGTGTTAAAACATGCTTTTAAGTCCTAATAAAATCAAATTATTCCAATCATAGGTTAGTTTATGTATCATAAAACAGAATGCAGGAGGTAGCTAGGCATTTAAACATTTTCATTAGACCTAAAAAGATTTCAAAGTGTAGTAAGCCAATACTTAAGTTCTCGATAAGACTTACTTTGCAAAATTAAAATATCTCCCAATGAAATCTCGGACAGATAAAAATTCGGATATTTATTTGTCTTTCACCAATCCATAATTTGTGTAACGTGGCATGATTTGAAAGAAAAACTATGTTAGTTGCGAATTGACCTATAATAATTATTCCCAAATTACCCCAACTTTTTAAATTGTAATTTACTAACAAACTATTAATGATATATTATTAACATGTTGTAAACATGTGTAACGTACACATGACTGAATTTGGTTACTGTATCACAGTTGTTTCCCCTAACAGTATTGCTTTGACTGTGATGTGTTATTTCATATGTAATATATCAATGATAATTTAGGTTGGCAATTTTGTGCTAATATTTAAAATTATTGCTATACTTACTTCAAAATGATGTGAAATTAGATAATTAGTATTTAGGTTAAAATAAGTTGGCTTATTTGAAAGGCTGTGACTTAATGTCCGGTAATTAGAGTTGAATAAGATGAAATAGGATAAAAGTGACTGTTTTGTATTTATAGCAATGTAATAGGATCAGAAAGAAAAGCAACCTTAGGATAACTCGTTCAGTAGGGTAATGATGATGACTATGTGTCATGTAAAGAATTAAAATTAATGTGATGTTATAAGATAAAATTTAAATGAATTAATATTTCGATGTACCAGAATTGAGGTCTTTTAGTTTAATATTCTGTAATGAAATGTGAGGCAGCTAAAATAATGTGAATGAAATAATATGGCTGCATTTCAATTTATGTGATATATTGCATTAGAAGTAATCAGATTAATATTGTGATGTTAAATATTGTGCCAGATTGAGATAATGCATTGTGAGTATAATGTTATGTGTATCTGTTAATGAAACAATAATGAATTGTTGATGTATTACTTACCAAGCTTAGTGTGAATGTAATTCGAGGAATTTAGGTAAAGTGAAGTAAAATACTACAGTGGAATAAAACAGCATGATGTGAGTTACGAATAATATAACATAAGGTACATGTGTGTTATGAAAGAAGGTGCTACATCAAGTAATGTTATGTTTTTATATTGCATGTTTTCTGTTCATATGGTTTACCTTCATGTTCATATGATATGATGTTCTAGATAATTTTAAAATGTCTCTTGTCTAGCCTCTATTTTTGTACATGGTAGCATTTGTATGCAGTGAGTTGTCATATGTGCAATTTATTCAAATATTAATAAATGTGAAGAAAAAAATTCATACACTGGTAAACAAGAAACGGTTTATTTATTAGGCAGTATCAATGTGATCGACACTAATTTTTAACACTCCATGATAGGCAATGGTGAAATAGACAATATTTATTAAATTGGTAGAGTTTTATAGAAAAAATTGTACCTTATACCCACATTACCCCACTATGTCCAAATTACCCAGACCCACCCTACAGTATTTGAAAAGTTAACCCTCTTTTTCCTTTTCACTTTTCGAATCAGTCTGGAAAAGTGATAGTGGTACAATAACTTCAATGATAAGAGCAAACTGTAAAGTGAAAAGCTGAAAATATTAAATGTGGAATACAGTCAGAATTTAAGCTAGAAAATAAATAATTGTCGCAAAAATGCACAAATGAAAAATTATAGTTGTGCAAATTGCGAAATCCTTGCACAATATTATGAACAATTGTGCAGAAGGATAATAGTATATTATGCAACGAGCCTATAATGGTAGTAATTAAGACGCAAGTATGATTGCTTATGAAACGAGGGCAAGCGAGTTTCATAATTTTCATACGAGCGTCTTAATTACCCTTATAGGCAAGTTTCATACGACTTTTTATGCTCGACCATATTTCTAACTTGAAAGTATTCAAAATTATGGTTATGTGCGAACTGACCTGAATTGTGAGATGTGCGCAGACGCGAAAGTATTGATTTTTAGCGAGGCTGAATTTCATTGACTTTGGCACAGAATAAGATGAACATTACTCTGGTATAACCTGAAAATTGATTTAGAATTGAAAAACGAGATGACAAATTGAATTTATTTGAATATTATTTACAATTAACTCTAATTATTATAGTAACAGAACATAACCTTCTGCGACAGTATTGGATTTCCAGCCTCCGTGACTTTTCGCTAATTCTCTTTCGATTGCATATCCGAGAATAATCGATACTTGCGGTTTTATAACGGTACAAAGCTGACTTGTCATTGGCTGAACACCTGTAAGCTGACTTGTCATTGGCTGAACACCTGTACTTTAATGAGTAGGTGTACTTAAATGTCATGCATTAAAGGACTGCTACCAGGTGTATAATTACTACATTTCGGCATGGTCGAGCATAAAATTAATAAAGTATGCAGAAACAATTTGTTTCTTGGAGTTTCATTACTTTCAATCCATCTTATCACACTCTAGGTATACTTATGTAAGTAAATCATTACACGTATTAGGTATGTTTATAATCAATTACTGCTGAATTTACATCACATTGAAGTACGTTGTTTTATGGGTACTCTAAACATTGAAATTCTTAACGAGTAGGCCCTTCAAGATTTATTGTTAGCAGAGTGCTAGCTCTTTTTACTGAAAGCGGTTTCTACTTCCAGTTTTTACAAGATTCTTGCAACTAAAATCTCGCTCACAATTTACAGTATGCGATGAAATTATATTATAAATCAATTAGAAGAAATTGTTCACTTAAATTACATGAATTGCACCACATTTTTGAAATCAATTCCTGAACATCTATTGCTTAATATCTTTTTGAACATTGCCCATGCCATTAGAATTTCATTCAAATTCGGATTAGATTAAACACATCTCTGATTTCATTTTCTCCATTACCATCTTCGTTTCTGAAGTTCAATGTGGTTGTCGCATTTTTGCACAAGTTGTTGGATTTTTAGAAGTCGAGTAGCAAAATGCGACAAATGCGACTATGGTTTAAACTAAACCTTTAGGCTCCAGGTAATCGAACCCATAGCAGGATACAAACGAGGCTGCATCGGTGTCCTATTCCCTCTTTTTACTTGAATATACTGCGTTGCAAACAGTCGCTGATCTCAGAGCTTAAGTTGGTTCGGCTTTCTTACATAACATTCCATTATTCTCATAGTTTTTTTGTGTAGCATTTTGTTTGTATTTATTCTGAGATATGAAGCTGAGAGATTCGATTCGTCACCGGCTTATCGTATAATCCACACTTGTCATGACACGATCAAGAATCCTGAACGACTGATAAAGTGAACATTCTAGGAATGCGCCCGCGACAAGACAGAATTTTTTAGTGACTAGGTACTTGCGAATTCAAAGAACAATGAAAAGCTCTGACATTCAGTTCACAAAGCTTTGTTGAATTTAAAAGGAAATTGACTTCAGTTTATTCTGCTGGCCAACTTGTCCAGTCATGCTTCTACAGTAAAGTGTATTTCAAATTACTCAATAAACCCTGGCACGTGTAACATCGCCGTTTTTAACAGTTAAGGTATATGTACACCCAAAAAAAGCAAAAAATGGTGAAAAATTAGAATTTTCAAAATATAACTATTTTAATAGACAATTTTCTCCCCTTTAATTTGATATAAGAATTTTCGATTTATGCGTTATGGTTTTTCAGATAAGTCCCATTTTCCAAAATGCTGCGTCATCAACCACGGTCACTTAGACTACTTTTGGAGTGATCTTCGTAGCAGTCAATCACCTCGTCCAGCATTGCTTGTAAAATAAACTTCTTTCCAGTCCCGAAATAGATGCATAGATATCTGGGCATGATCATTAGATTGAAGAAACGTTTTTACATGATGAAGTAAATTATAATCTTTTACTGTAAATTGGTGTGTCAGTGATGTTGTACGTCATTTTAATAAGATTCAAAAAGTAGAAATTACAATTCTGAGGAGGATGGGCATAAACCCTGGGACAAACACCATCGCAGGATTTGTTGCATCAATGGAAATAGGGACAAAAATGCCAAAAAAAAAAAACATTCAACACCTGAAGTTAAAACAAGGCGGAGGTATTTGAGAGGCAGAAAGAAGCTGAAACTGGACCGACATGAAGCTGCTTAAGGGGTGACATATGATGATGCACTCTTCTAGGCTCTGAAAGTGTGTGGATCATTTCCTGTAAATAGTAATTATAGAATATTTAATTCTTTCAAACACGATATCTCAGCCAAATATGGTGATTCCAAGAAGATATTGGTGTCATTTTGAAACTTGAAATTTCCCCAGTGCCTGACAATGAGTAAAATAACATTAATATAGTTAATAATTATCTATGGATTTTTACATGATTTATGCAACATAAAATATTATTGCAAGTAACATATATGGTAATATTTAATTAATGTAAATAAAAATAAAAATATCTCTATGTCAGGCACTAAAGAATAGTTTTAGCTATAAAACAGTGAAAAAACTGTGTCTCTATCTTAAAAACTGCATGAGCTATCATGTTTCAAGTTGCATGTCAAAATTATAAACAAACTAATTTTTAAAAACAATTTGGACATAATTTCAAAGGATCTGTTCACTTCATTCTCTTTCTGGTACCATTCTCAATTGTATAAAAATTTTACAGAGTAAAATTATACAAAACAAAATTTTTTTGTATGTAAACGTGTACATATACCTTAAGTGCCACATTCCTGACTTCGATAGATGGTAATTGGCAATTCTTTATTTTCCAACAGAAGCTATTTAGCGGCAAGATAAAAGGCTGGGTGGCTTTACTAGGGCTGGACTCGGGACGAGTCAGTACATTTAGGCCCGATTTGACCCATTTTGGGCTCTATACAGAGTGTCTCAGGATGAATGTAAAATATTTAAGGATAATGTAGTTTGGATTAAGGGGTTAGGTACAGTTTACAGTAGTAAAATTTTGGAAATATTCAACATTCTTTTCCTCCATTATTGTACCTTGGACAATAATGAAAATTAGTAAGCGTAAAATACTGTCTTTCTGCTATAGGAAAAAATATTTTGACGACTAAATTTTTTTTTTTTTTTTCAAAATTCAAAATTGTGGCAGTTCACTGTGTGGTGATGAAGCGTTTCCCTCATAACTAAAAAACTATCCAACATAACGCGATGAAATTTTAATTGTATATTTATGTATGTCACATCTATAATATGTCCCGCGCCGTGGCGTCG